>QVNW01000072.1:0-54344 GCA_014825475.1 Pseudomyrmex flavicornis
GACTTGCCCTTCGACGAAGAATCGCGTGTGCCTCTGACGTTTCGTTTCGAGAATTTCCTCGCTGCGGAATCGCGTGTGCGCGCGCGCGCGAGAGAGAGAGAGAGAGCCGGTACTCCATTGTTCAAGCCCGGTACTGTGTTTCGTCCAATTCCCAAATGAATTTTTCAGCAATATCGCGGCGCTTAGCGCGTTATCGGCGTCACTTTTTGACGCGGCCAAACAATACGTCTCCGGCCGAGTGATAACTCCGCATTGAATCGCCCAGGTTGCGATTCACTGCCGAAATAAATGCGCACCTGCGTCCCCGGCTCCTGCTCGCCTGTTTCGTGATTATAAATAGGATTCGCGTTTTATTGTCGGGAGCAGAGTGCCGCGTGATTGAACGTCACGCCGTATAACGACGATCAACGCGCGCACAGTCCATGTGCGCCCAAACTAACGCTTATATGGCCGTCCGTGCAGCGACAATCGATTGATAAGTTGATTGAAGGCACGGAGATAACTCCTCAGAAAAATACGGAGATCGGAAGGGAGATCGACGCGCGAACGGATATAATAAAATTGTGTAAAAAGTAAAACAATAACAATTAAACTTCAATTGAAAACATATTATAGAACGTATAGATGCAAATTGAAACATGTATTATTACACGTTCTATAAAAAAAAATAATAATAATTTTTGTACAGCTAAAATTAATTAAGTAACGATAATTTCAAAATTGCGATAATTTCACTTTCGGTGAAATAATCGATTCGGTAGATTGATCTATTTCTATCGGATCGCATGCAAAAACATGCACGGAAACTTTTATTGCATTTTCGACAACGCAGAACACAGCTGCGCGCGCGATATCTTTGCTCGCAAATTGTTTCGCCTACACATTTGCAGGGTAAGTTCCGGCATTAGCAGCTATATACACGTAGTAGCGCGCGTTTTCATTTTGGACGCGCGCAGCACTTTGTGCGCGGATGATCACGTTTTCGCCGTGTCCGTTAAATAAAAACGCAAGTTTAGAAAACCAATTTCGGTACGTGTTTCGGCGTGCTTTTCCGGGACATCGCGCTAAAATTCAAGCGCAAGTAGAAATCGAACGATTGCCATACCCCGATATTCCCCCAGTATCTCTTTACTGCGTGTTGCCGGGTTACGATACTGCGGCAAAGCGACGTAGTCTCTCGAAAAACGGGAATTACGTTGCGCTTTTTTTCCCTCCGTCTCGTAACCATACTCTGACGTATCCGGGGTTTCGGTCAGCGCATTTTTTTTTTTTTTTTTTTTTTCCGTACATACCTATACGAGATATAAAGCATTCGCTTTTTCGCCTATTCAATTTCTCGTTTTTTTCTTCTCTTGTTTTTTTGTATTCAGCTCCATCAGTTTTTTCCCTAACGCTCTACAAATATTTGAGCGCCGACTATACTCTCTCCCTGCCTCTCTCTCTCTCTCTCCGGTCAAAAGAGCATTCGAGTCGAGTGAGCTTTCGCGCATCCCCCTACGGGCCAATCGCCGTTCACCGATTGTAATCTAAGCCAATGCTTCGCATTAAATGTCAAACGTTATACGCCTCTCTATTTCACGGCTCTGCGGTAGCGAGTGCCCGGGCCGGGGGGCGCGTTGTGGATGTGGCAGTCGGCTCAACAAACGCCGGAAAATCGCGACGCGGCGGGATGCGATTGCCCCGACGGTTTACAGCGCTCTTTGACGCGGTTCCGTTGTCACGTAGTGCCATTCCGGGTTTCGATCGCCTCCCATTTGGCGGGGTTACAGTCGTAACAACGTCGAAACTTCATTGCTTCTACATGATCTCTCTCGGTACCGGTAAATGTCCCCCAGCTGCACGCGCCCGGAAGAAACTACGTCACGGACGCGTCGTCGTCGTCGTCGTCGTTGTCGTCGCGGGGAATAGCAATCAAGAAAATCGCGATTCCAGATGTTTCCACGAAAATTTCTAATCGAGCAAAAAGGTCAAAAAAAGCGAATCACAAAAATCTCGCAGAGAAAGCTAACGACATACAGTCGCTGCCTCGGATTGAGATCGATCGACGCGGAATATCAACGAAGCTACAAAATTTTGTTCGGACTGATCAAAACACATTCAGACACATTTTTGACATAAAACGGTTTTCGACAATTAAACATTGTTTCGATTTTTATTTCGCGCAAATTTCAGATATTTTTCCCTCGCGCGCGCGCGCTTGCTATCAGGAATTTTAATCGACACGCGAGATAAACTCGCGCTACACACGACGTACCCAGACACCGGTCCGTCCGGCTGTCTAGTGGTACGAGGCCCGGTTTATTATTGGGGATGGGTCGGGCATCCGGATTTAGAATTGATGTGCCGTGGAAAGCGCGGCCATGTGGCGGGCCGCATTACCGACGGCGTTATGCGTCGGCACATTCACGTGTGCTGCCGCATTAATTGATGCACGTCTCCGCATCAACACCCAGCCCGGGCCCGTCTCGTGAGAACTCGTCATGTGCCACGGAGAGTTTCCGATACAATCACGTTTTGCGCCGCGTACCTATAGACGCACACGCTCGCGGCTAGGCGCGCACGAGAAGCGAGAAGAAACTCACTTGTGCGCTCTCTCTCTCTTTCTCTCTCTCTCTCTCTCTCTCTCTCTCGATCGACGAGAAGGGAGAAGGAACAAACGATCGGAACTATCCGTTGTGTTATCTGGTGAATTGTTGTTTCAAGATAATCCCGATATGCTTCGTACAACACACGGTTCAGCGAGTCTATTGTAAACTACGAGATATACCCCCGTCGAGTGATCGCATCGCATCGCTGCGTGCGTACGGGATAATTGATCTCGCATACATTGATCTACGTGGCAAGCTTCTTATTTTTTTTAATTACACGCGAATCACACACAGCGATAACGCGCGTCGGCATGATCGCTTTGTGTTTGAATTCTCGTTTCTGAGATAGCACGCGCGCGTAGAATCGACGGATTCTCCGTGCAGACACACGTTCGTTGCAGCAATATGCTCAAAGTGAAATAAATGGATTCTCGATTAATCAGACTCGCGAGGGCGAACTCTCTGCTTCTCGTCAAACCGTTGAGTAACCAAACGCAGACACGCCCGCGGCGTCTAAACAGCTGCTCGCGTGTCCCGGCGTGCGCCGGCGATTCACGCGTGTCGTGCGCGCCCCGCTTTAACGTATGCGGAGGGTTACATATTGCGAAGAGAAGAACCCGAGAGAGAGAGAGGGGTGTCGCGGCGTGGCGAGACTGTTGTTGTTGCAAGCGTTACGCATGCAGTGGCTGCGCAACATATGGACAGGCGTTACGTTTGCGGAGCACAAGCTGCCAGAAATAGTCACGCATAAACACACGGACGAATCTTTTTACGGCGGCCGCGGTGGGCGCCCATGTAAAAGCGCCCGTTGCGGTAACGGGAGAGAGGCGAGGGGAAATCCCGTGGAAATCGGCAGCCGATCGTAAACTCGCGAGTACCATATGCATGTTCGTGCGTGTGCCCGTCAAAACGACGTCTTTGTCGTGATGCCTCTCTCAGAGAGAACATCCTCGCTTTTACGATCTCGCCGCGCATTTCCGCGCACGCCGTGTCGTACGTCGCCGTCGAAAGCGGCTACGTGACGTGAATTCTGATGCGCGCGCTGGAGTGAGACACGCGGGAAGAAATTCGACATCGCGGATCTAATCGCATCATCGATCGATCAATTTATCGTCGAAAGATGACGGGGCAACTCTCTCTTGTGACGAGCGTTCGAAGAGTGTACGCATTAAATACTCTTTGTCTTGGAACAATAATACCTACATAACAAAAGACCTACCTGTTTCTTCGCGGGTGAGTGAGAGAGAGAGAGAAAGAAAGAAAGAAAGAGAGAGAGAGGAGTCGGAAACTTTAAAACTATTCGCGCAAGCGCACTCACCGTTTGGTCGTTCCGACGCGACGATACCATCTCCAGAATATGAACCATTGGTAAACAATTAAACGCGGACACTGGCAGGAACTTTCCGCCCGCGAAAACTTCCACTCTTCGCACACTGAGGTTGAGCGATCGTCGATAGGGATCGCCGCGAATCACGATTTATCACAACACAAATGAAGAGTTACCGCGCAGAACCGCGTATCGGCACACTTTGTATTTTCGCGACACCTAAAAAAAAAATCCCGATCGACAGTGAAACAGTCGGCAATGACTTCAAATCGAGTTTCGCTATCAAAGTTCCAGCAAAGATACTCGAGAATCTTTCTTGTCGTTTATTTGTTCTTTTCTTTCTTCTCGCGGGAGCGAATATATTTGCATCGAATGTCGCGTCTCGTCGGGATGAGATACGCAAGATTCGACGTGTGCCACGGCGTATACAAGAAGAGCGCGAGCGAAGAAGAAAAGCCTGTGCACGCGTGTGCGAGCGAGCGCGAACAATGAGAGCGAAAGGGATGGAGAGAGCACAGCTATAGATAAAACCCCGAACGCAGCTCGCCCGCGACTGATTCCCCAGGCCTACACGCACCCTCTAGTTTTCTCCCTTTCATCCCCCACTACCCACCCTCTCGACCACTATCCCCTTCCTCCACCTCTTCTGTCCTCGCCAACCCTCGCCCCCCCTTCTCCGCCACCTTTTCCTCCATCCTTCGTCCTCCTCTTACCCTTCGTAAGTCTCCCTCTTATCCTCCACGAACGCCCTCGTCCTTCTCTCCGAGCGCCACGCACCCTTTGCGAGAAAGCCCACGCACACTCGGAGCAGCCGATGTGTCTTTTCTCTGTTTCTCTCTCTCTCTCTCTCTCTCTTTGTCTCTCTTGGTTCTGTTTCTCTCTATCGTCTCTTCGTCACTCTTTTGCCTCACGCATTTTCTCGTCGTGCTCTTTCCAACCCTCCGCGATATCGCAGTCTTTTACCGGCGTGTCCTTTTTTATTTTTCCACACCAACGTAACCCCACAACATTTGGCCAATCAAACGAGCGCGCGTGCGTTTTTGCGAAGCCTTCCCGGTGCTTGCGGTCTCCGAAGGAATAAAAAAGAGATAGAAAGAAGAAAACCAGGACACAGGAGAAGAGAAGGTCGTAGCCTCGGAAGCTACTAAGAACCGAGGATTCCATCCCTCGGAAAGACGCGTGTATGTGTACACACTTACGCTCTACGCATCCTCGAAGAGGCGATAGAGGGCAGACGGAGAAAAAAAAGAGAAAGAGAGAGAAAGAGAGAGAGAGAGAGAGAGAAGTCTGTTCTAGATTGAAGCTGTAATGGGAAAACGTTTTTTTTCCGAGGCTTAAGGTCCGCTCTGCGAGACGAGATGAGACGGTATCTATTAACACGTTAGGATACGCAATGTTGTTTTTTTTTCTCTGTACGCGACGATTGATAAGTATCCGAAATGACGCGCAAATATATAGCGAAAATAGCGTCACATCGTGCTGTGTATTGTCGTTGCGACAAGTTTCATTCTTCAAAAAAACGAACGTCAAACGCTGGCTCATTATCGCGCGCGTAATGTTTGCGCGTGACAGCTTGCTCGCCAAAATATACGCTCTCAGTGATTTTTGATGTTCAATGTTCACACTCGAATCGTTGCGATGTCCGACAAATTTACGAGTTGAGAATTGCTGCCTTATTCGCTCTCCCCGTGCGATTTTCGAATTTATTTCCGAATCTGAAAAAAAAACGGCTCAAAAAGAATTTTGAAGCAACAATGAAGTCATCAATGCCGTGAATGGCTGAATACTTTGGCGAGCTGTCACACACACACACACACAAATCTCACCGCGTTGCGATAACGAGCCAGCGTTTGACATTTGTTTTTTTCTGAAAGACAAAATTTGTCAACGACAACGGCAATGTGATACTAACTCTGTCGCTATTTACTACGCGTCGTTTTTGGATACTTATCGCGATCGCTTCACACACACACACACACACACACACACATAGAGCAAATAAGTTTGTTATTAAAAGATTAATCACGCAAATAAGAAAATCTCAATCGACCGCGAACACGAATATAATATCCTCGACGATGAAAATTAGGTCAGCATCGGACGTTATCTCTCTCGTGAAGGGAGGAATCAACGCTTGACGGAGCCGGATGAAATGTCCGTGGGCGACGTGAGGGATCCTAGGCTTAATTCCGCTATTCATGCGAGAATTTATCTTGGCCGCGGAGCGTAAGGAGATGCATGAACATCTCAAAATCTCCGAACCAGGGTATCTCGCTCTCCGAGGAGAGGCTGGCAAAATAAAACACGCGAAAAAAGGACGGGATGGAGAAACGCAAAAGGACCCGCAGTTAACCTCTCGACTTCGCTCCCTTCTTTCGCTCCGGGGATTTGTTGGTCCAGAAGGACCACTCGTACGTACATTCGCAAAACTCTTTCTGGCAAGCCCGCTCTCTTTACCGTGCGCGCCTCCCCCTTCCCCTTCTCCCTACCTTGCCTTGCCTACCGGCATCATCCGCAGTTCGCGTTTTTAAAGGGCGCACAAAAGCCACCGGAAATTGCTGCCGGCTCTTCCGACGTTACGGCCGGTTCTATATCTGCCTCGCTCTCTCTCCCTTTTCATCTCTCTCTCTCTCTCTCTCTCTCTTTCTCTCACTCTATTCTTTTCATGCCCGGCTCACGTGTATCTCTCGTTCTCTCTCTTCTCTTTTATTTGTCTTTCTCTTCTTCTGTCATTGACGATTTCACGAGTAGGTACCTACCGAGGCGGCAAGAGTTCCGATAATGGCGGATTTGGATAGCGGCTCGGCCGCTTTTGCACCGAGTACGAGGCGCGACGACGAATGATCGTCGGCCACGAGCTTGGCTTTAACGAAGTACGTCAGCGGCGAGATATATCGTGCGAAAGATCCGTCTCTCTCGCATTATTCGTGGGAGGCAAGCGAGCGGTAATAAAATGGCCCGCGCTGCCGTCGATCGCGGAACGACCGTTTAATACCGCAATTCTTTCTTCGCGCAAAGATAATTGTTTTGCTTTCAATGGCGGAATAGCTGTGATACACAAATTCTTTGTCAATACCACGCCAAGAAGCAGAATTACGCAAGTAATTCGACATCTCGCCACGATTGTTATGTATTAAAAACGCTGCTCTAAAAGTGATTTAAATCTGGATGAGAAAGAAAATAATACGCCAATCTGAACGAAACAATTTCAGGAAGATTACAGGATTACTTTCGCAGATATTTCGTTTTAATTGGGTGGTATTTCAACACTCTCAGAAATATGTCTTTTTTTTTTGGTGTATCGCTTCGTGCGGAATAAAATCGCACAAATAAATAACTTATTTCGTATTCATTATCCCAGATAAAACTGCGTACAGCTGTTTAAAGTTAATCGTGAGCGTGTATTTTATTTAGTCGTATTGATTAAAAACTTTCCTGCAAGTTTGATCACTTAGTAAGTGTCTATTTAGGTTTTCGTTTTTAGATGCTTTAAATTTATCGAAAACCGCGCGTGCGAAAAATTCACGGCCGATTCGAAATTATGTCACGTTCTTCGTGTAAAAACTTGAATCGCGCCTACACGAGTTGCCGAGCGAAGCGCGCGAGTCTTGCAGCTCCACGTGAAGCTGCTGACTAGGCCGAAGTATTTACCCAGCGGCGAAGGGTGAAGATGGACGCGCACGGGGAAAGGAAGCAAGTGAAAGTTCGTAAGGAAAACTCCAACGAACCAGGCCGCGTTGCTTTTTGATGACTTCGGCGAAGTTTGCCCCGGGTACGATGAGGTCTGGGGGAAAAGACTTCGAAACGTCGATATGGAAAGTGCGGGAGCCCGGATGTTATGGATTACGCGATCAATCTCGCGCGAAAATGGCGAAAAGTTCACATGAAACGCTGTAGGAGAAGAAAAAAGTTTCGCCGTTTGATTTGCCTGTTTCCCTTTGCGCGTTCTGCGCAACGTTGTGTTACACACCATTTTTACGCCCGCTCGTTGTCGAACATGATTGATCCCATCGAATTCGCGATTAGATTCTACGAAGATGACAAATGATCTTTCGATACGCGGTTGTTGACCGCGAAAGATGTCAACGTCATTGAAAAAAAAGAACAAAATGGATAACGAAAGAAGATAAACAGTCGATTGTGTCGACTCACAGATCCGATGCTCCGATGCTCTTGACGGCGCGACACGCGAACTCTTTATTCATCGACGTAATCAATATCCCCGCGTAGACGGCCACGCACTCACATGTCCGCATTAATTCATTGGAGTTTCGTGACGCAATCGCACGCGATCCATTACGTCACCCGTTGGCGGGCAATTCGAAGTCGATCGATCTCTCCCCCATAAATTACGGATGATCCTTGACTAACTACGACGAGACGGCCACTCATCCTTCCGTCAAGCGCAGCTCGTATATACATATATATATATATATATATATATGTACGTGGCGGACGACGACTCCTGCGTGTACTCCATATCCTATTTACGAGTCTCTTTCGATGCGCGCGAGTCTTCACGTCACATCCATTTTGACAACGGCGCTCTCGAGGCAACACACAAAGACCCTTCTAAAATTTTCCATCAACACCACCTCAACGACGTTGCTGTTCGTCTTTAAGACGAACGTAATGAAACAATAATCGCGAGCGCACGCAGAACGCGTAGAGTTTGCAATATGAAAGATAATAACACAGATAGAGATATACGAATGGAAGTAGATTTAAATGTCCTCAAGGGTGATATCGATACCGGCGAAGGCTGAAACAGTGCTCTCCCGAGAATACGGCGAAATCTGATCGCGGACGATATTACAGCGATACAGAACCCGGGTAGATCCGGGTCGGCGGTGAATGTTATTCATACGCGGTATGCGTTTATAAGAAAGCCACACAGGCCAGGGGTGGAGAGAGATGCAATCGCGGATTCCGAAGAGATTCTCCCCCGCATAGCAACCCGCGGCTAGAAAAGCTCTTTCTCCCAGCATCCGCGATTAGCGGGACCCTTTCTAACAACAACTCGCAAGCCCGTGTTCGCTTCTACACGCAGATTCTCCGCTCTCGCTCTCCGCCCTGTTATCTTTCTTCTTCTCGTCGCTCGTTTCTATCCTTCTCCCCTCCCTTAACGACTCGCGTAGCGAAGTTTTCTTCGCCCTACTTCTTCACGTTACTGTTTTTGTCATGATAGTTTCCGTTCTTTATTCTCGCGAGTCCGTAATCACGAACGACTGTTCGAATTTATCAGTTTTGATCGACGACTTTTTTAGTTCTCGTGGCTTTTTGACGCGCGCGGCCTTTGCCAAATTAAATGCACACATACACACACACAAATGTTCTTCTGAGTATAATAAAAAAAGGATTGTACAGAAGTTGGTCCTTGATTGATCGATCTTGCGTAAGAAATGAAAAAGCGACCGAGTTTCAGAAGGGGAACCCGATGGCATCAGCAAGCCGCCTCGTTCGTTTGCGCTCGAAAGCTATTACGCTCCAGCAGGCGCACGCAATCAGCCAGTTATTTTAATAGCTAAGGGTGAGAAAGAGAGAGAGAGAGAGAACTGCCATATGTGTTATTTCCCAAAGAGATAGAGAGCGTAAATCTGTGGATCAACGTGAGGTTTCGGTTGCGTCTAGTGTTGTTTAGCATACACCGCGCGAAAAAACATTAAATATCAAGTCTTGTTTAATAATTGAAACTCGCGTTACCTCTTAAATTAATTTTAATAAAATCAATTGATTTCGATAGAAATTGTCGCGACATTTTTTTTATTTTATAATAATTTTGTTGCATATCCCAAGATAATAAGACTTTAGGCGGCTGCAAAAATCTTCAGTAATATGCAAAACAATGTTAAATAATAAAAATATTTGATCACAAAGTCTAGAACGATCTGAAAAAATGTTTAGCGGGAATTTACAAAGCAACAACAACGATTACTCGAGACAATTGATTGTGATGTGCGCGAAGAAGGTGGAAGTCACGATGCGGTGTTTCAATAGGCGGAAAGTGGGTAAATTACTAGATAGCGTACAATTGCTACGAGGGAGAGTTTGTGCGCGAGATCCGAAGGGATGAAGGAAGAAAGGGGGAGAGCAACTGACCAGGTGTATTAAAAGTCAGGCGGATGAGGGTACAATGACCTCTCGGTTCGTATCTACATTCGATCTCTCCATCTCTGTCTTTACGTTCGCTTTCACGAAGGCAAACTCACGTAGTTTTATACATAAATTCAAAACACTGACGATTGACGTGCTCGTCTTGCACTAGATTTTGTAAAAGTAAAACAGCTCAATGTGCCTCATGATATTTGAAACGTCCTCGCGGTATCATTCTCCGGAAGAAACGCACGGGAATTTTCAGAAATTCTATTTTCTCTTCGGGAAAACACTTTATTGAGAACGCGCGGATACTTCGTAAATTAATTAAGCTAAGCCGCAGCTTCGCTCTTCTCGTCTCGTTCCCCTCTGTCTTCAACTGGATATATTGGCTATAAATAATGGAATTATGTAACTGCTTCTCTCGCGAGGGGAGGACAAAGAACCGTTTCGTTTCGCCTCAACCTTCCGCGCGCGAGGCCGCGCCGCACCGTCTTCTCCCTTTCTCTGACAACTTCGTGACAACACGCTACTCTCGCTTCCACTTTTGTATTATCCCACTTTCGTTCCTCGTTGCTCTTTCAATTTTTAAGCTCGAGGTTCTCGGAAGCCTGACAACGGTATAAAAGACTTGCATTAAATTTGTGACATCAAACGAACGAGACGTTGCTCTTTTTTTGTTTTACAAGACAATTTGTCTTGCGCGCGCGTTACATTCGCTTATTTGATTTCGTTTTAATTGGATATCGAATCGATGGATGTCCAACTTGGGGCATCCAACGAATTTGTTTGTTTTTAAACAGTCGACGATTTACGTTGTGTGCGTGCTACTTTCACAAATATAAACACAAAAACGTTTCATTTCGTTTATTTCGTGAGATAAGGTCCAAACAATCGGACGCGCAATTAACGCGTTTTTTCTTCTTATTTCTTTCCGTTTCAGGCGGATATATCGATCGCGCACGGATAAACCAACGTTACGCGATATTGCTCTGTCCACACACTCTACACGACACGGTTAAAGAAAATTGTAGATAAAACAGAGCACGCGCGTTAAATTGGAAGGCGTAGGCTTTGTTTACCACGTTCCGGAGTTTACGAAGAGTAATCGCGGCTATCGATTCGATGACGTCAGTATCATCCTCGTGGAGGGCTTCGCGCGATGAACAACAATTTTGTGTGATCGTCTCTTTAGCTTTTATATTCAGTTACGGTCGTCTCAATATTATTACTTGCCGCATTGTGCAGAGAGAGATTGTCGAGTACTTTAATAAAATCTGTGGTTTGTTCTGTATAACCAGTCAACACACTGGATTATCAATATGTAACCGCGTACATGTGGATTGATATAATAATTGATAATAATAATTGATAATTATCACAGTTAATAATAATAATAATAATAATAGTAATAATAATAATAATAATGATGATGATAATGATGATGATGATGATTGCCGATATCAAAAAGGAAATATTCTGGATTAAGGTCGCCCGCTTTTCCCGGCTTATTCGTGTTTCGGAGAAACGCAACGCGTTTGCCGCACAAATAAAATTGTCCATCGCGAGATTTATTCTAACTAGATTCTAGTTGTTTTCATCGGTGTGACAAACGAGGCCAATCGATCGGGAACATCCGTGTATATAAATTGCGCAACATGTTACCCCTGCTAACGGTGCGCACTGACGTATACGGTTTATTATGTCTCACAGTTCAACGAGTTGAGCGAAAAACCGATAATTTCCAAATTTCTCCTTCGCCCTTTCTCCTCCCTCTTTCGCGTGCCCTAGTAATAACATAAGTCGATCATGCGCTTTCATCCGCGCATTGCGCTCCGCGTGTTACATGTGTTACTTACTTCGCTTCGCTTTCGTTGCTAATCTATGGCCTTGACTAAAAATAGTGAGATACTAACATGTGGTCAAGTCAAACTGTTATAGCACACAGACACACACACACACACACACACATAGCCAGCCTCTTTATAAATTAAAAACCTTAAAGCGAAGTTTTTTTACATACTTCATCAGAAATTGCACGCGTTGCTATTAAACATATACATGTGGAGAGAAAGAGAGAGAGAGAAGGGGAACTTATCATAAGTTTCTAAAAATTTTATTTTTGCTCAAAAACTTGATATAAAACCTTTGTATTAAAGGGAATATTATATTTTTACGAAGCCATTTACTTTATTATTAGGAAAAGATATTTTATAATCTACACATATACATACACATATACACACACATATAAGACTCCCATACAAAGTTTCCCGGGAACGACGGTTAATTGGATTATTTCCAACGTTATACCGCTAATAATATCGTTTCAGCGATTTTCCTCGTAAACTCTAATAAACTTTGGATCACCGCGCACTACGCGATAAAGTAGAATAACAGCATGGAATAACTACTAGATTAGAAAATAACTCATCCACCCACGGTCGCATTGTCTTGCTATACACTCGGGAATGCGCGGCGAGCAAAACGAAGAAGCGGCGTGAGGAGAGCGGGACCTTCCGACGGAGGTTCTGACCTCGACGCTTGTCTTTCTCTCTTCCTCCCTCTTTCTCTTTCTCTCTCTCTCTCTCTCTCTCTCTTGTTTTTTTCTTTGTTCTTCTCACTTTACAGGCAATAGCGCGACATAATCGCGCGAAGAGAAAACGCAGGAGGGACGAGACCCGACATGTTGGCGAGCGCGCGAGGGTGGATATTTTTTTGTACGTTAGCGCATGAATGTGTACACGCGCGCGCAGGCCACGGGGCAGAAGCGGCCGCGTGCATAATGTATGAGCAACGCGAAAGCCCGTCATTTCAAGCCGCATAGACGTTTTCCTTTTGTGACATCGATCTGCTGGTGTCTCAATAATTCAGCGCGGGAACGGCGCAAGGCGTATACCATCCGCCATCATCACTACCACCACTACCACACCATCACGATCGCATCCCCCGCTTGTCTACTACTCGCGATCGCCATCGTCGCCTGCATCCGTGAGACTCCTTCCTTTTTCTTCCCCGAGAGAGAGAGAGAGAGAGAGAGAGAGAGAGGTTCCGGTACGCTGACCACCGCACCGAGCTCGAAACCAACCCTCTCGCTTTCTAGCGTGCGTCGCGCGCGCGATTGCATCCGCGTCGCGATCAGACCCCGTCGGCATTCCCCTTTTCCATCCTACTCTCTCCCAGCCACGATCTATCGGCGGGCGAGAAAGACGGTGAAACGCTGGTGTTCCTCGTTCTCGGTCACCCTCGCTGTGCGAACCCTCGACCACGCGACCTCGACAATGCCACCCCTGTGTCCGGCTGTCACTGACAAACGCCTGACTGTGAGGTAACGACAAATTAACGCTGTGAGGTCGCGATAGAAGTGTTTTATACAGGGAAATACAGAAACGTGGTGAATTTTAGTAAACGGTGGAGAAAGAGCGAGTTTAAAACCGATTGCAGAAAGAAAAAAAATATCGCATGGCTGAATTTTCTTGTCGCGGTTAATGTAGATTCACAAATGTCTTTAACACTCAGAGATATGATAACACTACGAAATTACTAATACATTAATTTGTGAAATCTTTTTAAGCAATGTCGTTAATCCAATAAGCTCTCGTCAATAAAAAGCTTAAGATACGTCCATAATTAACGGATCTTTGCTATTAAAATAATTTTAATCGTAAAAAGTCAATATTGATTAAAGTCGAGACGACTTGAACGTTCTCATAAATAAATGAGTTGATTTTTACTTTCAAACAAGTTGAATGAAAAGTTGATTTCTTCTCACAAGTAAAAGCGAGATAGCAAATGTTGGAACGAAAATATCGCGCCGGAGCATGTGTCTGCGCGTATGAAAAGTTAAAAACCGACTTTTGTAATCGCACATCTTTGGTTTTTCCGATGTTAAGCAAAAAAAAAAAAGAAAGCTAGTTTCTTTTTCATCCACACATAAGCGATACACGCCTTTGTGTTTTAACCGTAGCATTTTAATATTGTAAACGGCAAGATCCGAGTACAAAATGTCTTCTTTGTTCGCCCAAAGGTCAAAACGCGGAACTTTATATGCGAAATCTAAAAGTACTTTTATGTATACATACACACACACATACCTACTATGTATGCATTTTAAAATAAACATACGTCGAAAGGATCTTGCAGCACTTTGAAGAGAACCGACATATACGATGTGTGTTTTATACGTTAAATATATACAAATTTATTGCTGTGTTAATAAAACGCATTAATTTCGCAAGTGCAAAATTTTGTAATAAACATGATATAACACGAAATATAATAATCACGTCATAACTTGCCCGCGCGAAAGAACGTCACGTCGTAATGGTCTCGTCGTCGATACGTTCAGACAGTGCTTCGCTCTGTTTTCCCTCCCGTCTTTCCCAATTATATTACTATATTTATAAAAAAATATTATTCATTACGCAGCCATGCAAAACACGCGATATAAACGTTTGTAATGCGCGTAGACTTTGAAATTAATCCCTTTATGCGTATACAGGTTCGCAGACTAAGTACAAAGCCAACAACCTTGTATATTAACTTCATGCATGAGCTAGCATAAGTAGATTACAGTTACTCGCCGACTTTGCAAGTGTTCATATAAAGTCGGCCGTATTGCATATTCACGTCATGGATGTGCTGGCATAATTATAACACGTTATCAAGTTATATGCGACAGAAACGCCCGGCGGTAAATTGAAAAAGTTAAGATTCGGCGATGAGAGAGAGAGAGAGAGAGAGAGAGAGAGAGAGAGATACATAGAAAAACAAATAGAGAGATAGATAGAGAGAGAGAGAGAAAAAGAGAGAGGTGGACTCTCTCTATTCGCGCGATCTATTGTCGAAGGAACGAGACAAGCCCGCACGTTGGCACAAAGAGACGCATCTCTCTCTCTCTGGCGATACAGTTTCGCGGGGAGCTTTTTAGCTTTTTTCTTCCCCCGTATTCCACCACGTAGAATAGACGCGTCTTCCGACGCGAGCAGATTCTTTTGTAAGCATATTTTGCGCTTTGTGTCTGTCCACGGGTCGTAATGCGCGCGCTCGGCTCCTTCTTCCGCGCATCGCCCGGGCTGGAAATGAATGTCTCGCGCGTTGCATCTAATTTCGCGCGAGCTCGAAAAGCCGAACTTCAAGCGCGAGAGACAATATTTCGCAGGCTGTCGCTTAAATTCGCTGGAGACAAATTAAAGTAACCCTCTCGCCTTCTCTCTCTCTCTCTCTTTCTCTCTTTTTCATTCACCCCGCCCCAGCGAGAGATAGACGAAATACCTCGGTTTTCGCGATTAGAGAGGAGGTAGAGAGAAGACCAAAATGATAACCGAGAGGAATGATAAGCCGTCGTGCGGAGAAAGGTTTGACGAAGGCTGACGCGCTAAAGGGATAGCGCGCAAGGAGGTTAGACGCGGGTAACGTATCGGGGGCAACTGATATCGACTAAAGAGACACATCCTCGGTCTCGATGAGGCAGAAGAGAAAAGAGAGAAGTATCATCTTATGTAATATTTACCTCTCTCTTTGCCTCCTCATCTTCTCGCGCTACTTTATTCCCTCTTATGTTCACGCCGTCTTCTCTTGTGGACTCCGTCTCTCTTTCTTCCCGACGTTCGCTTTCTATAATACCGTCCAACATCCTACTCTCGTTCGCCACCCCCGGTTTTTCTATCAGCGCCGCCATCTTTTCTTCGTCTCGCACGAAGTCGCGTATATATCGGTGTGCAACAATCGCCGATTCCGTCCTTTTGTTTATCCTCCCCGTCCCCACGTGATAACTATCGCCGATATCGTTACGACGTCGCTCGCACCCCCTCCATCCCACTCGTGACGGTAATACCCGCGGGTGTAATAGATTCGCGGAATTTCCGAACGAAAACTGCGACCCGCAACCGCCATCGGCTTCGACGACGTCGCGTCGCGTTAGTTCTGGTCGCTTTAGATACCGCCAAATTCCACAGCGGTTATCGTACAGCTCCAACTTTATCGTCAAGTAACGACGACGGTTACTTGCCCTGGTGCGGTTCGCGAGTTACGTCGAAGTTGGTCTTCTCCGAGAGATCGGGGAGAACCATCCCGCAACAACGTCGCGCGTTAATTAACGTTTAACGCTCGCGGATTTTACCAATTAATTCCACGCTCGGCTCGCTATTGTAATTCGAACAATCGATGCAAGTTTTATCGCGGATTAATGCGCTGTCCGATTAGTTATGTAACAACTGCGCTGTTACATAATAGCGCGAAATTCGGCACGAACAGGCAAAACTCGCTTGAACCCGGATGAACGAGAGAACGTAATTATTATTATTATTATTACCTAACTTATTATTATTATTATTATTATTATTATGACTACGCGTATCTCTCTCTCTCTCTCTCTCTCTCTCTCTCTTTCTCTCTCTTTTTCTCTCCTTAGCAGGTGACAAAAGACGCTCTCATAATCCAGTTCTCTCCTCCTTACTCTGTTTTCATAGCCGCGTTCTCATACCCGCGTTTTTCCTTAACGGTCTTTTTTTTCCTCCTTGCCGAGTCACTTTGCCGTTCCATCCACCGCGCGCCCGCACCGCCGTAATCAGGTTGCCGCTTAATGCCCGTGAAACTGAATAAAAATGCAATAGAGCGTCACGAGGTTATCGAAATCCACTTTTCCGTAGCGCAGTGCGCGCTGCGTGCTGCGATATATCGATTCGTCCACTTTGTGAGCGGACGGGCGACGGCTCGCTCGAAAACACATTGGTTCGCGGACGGGGGTGAAAGGAGGGAGCAGGGGGGGGGGAACGAGGACCGAGCACAGGGGGAAATGGTGTGGTGGGACGGCAATGCTGAAGAGGGCGAGAGAGCAGCACGACGAAGGGTTGTGGCAGGCTGCTTTCTAACTGTGGAGGGGAAAGCAGCCGAAGGGTGATGGGGGTGGCAGGGCGCTTTCGCGAAGTTCTTCGGGAAAGCTTGACCGGGACGTTGACGCCGGAGAATCGAGGTCGGCGAGCGCGGTTGAACTTTCTGTCAAAGTGTACGTGTTGTACAGCGTGGTCGCCCCTCGATCACCCGGGCGAAATCAAAGCGTAAAATCAGCGAAAGCTTTTAATGCCGGTGCGCGGCGGAGAGTCGAGTGATCGAGGTTGGCGGGTACGCTATATTTTTCTTCTCTCGGCCGCCGCCGTGCTTCATCTCTTCGCTCTTCGCCGCTCTACCTCTCCTCACCCCCCCCCCGTCGCTACCACAATTTTTCCTGTGCAGTCAAACGGGAAGCATTTTGGGGACGAGGCCTTCGATCGCGCTCTCTCTCTCTCTCGCTTCCCCTTTACCCCGTCCTCGAGAGCGCCTGCACACGCATATTAATGCAAATTCATGTCGCGGCTTATTTGCCGCTTCTTCGCCGAAGCGAAAGGGAATGACGTCTCGAGATATCGGTTTATCGTGAAGGACCAACGCGTAGCGCGCGACGTTGGAAGTTCACATCCTGTGGATCTTGCGCTGTTTATTTTGCACGATGCAAAACTCGATAAGGCATGAAATTGTCGGTAAACAAGTCGTGCCTTAGAGTCTTGCTTTGATTTACCGAGAAGAGCGAAGATCGCAGCTGAGATACACCATTCGCGGCAAGTTTGCAGTTTTCGGTCGGTCGCAAACCGGTGTTCGCGCCGCCAACTTTTCCCAGCGGGAGTTTCACGTGAATAAATTCAACTTTGTACTCCCGCATTAAATAATAATAATAATATCGCCGCCGCGGAATTTCTTTTCTTTGCGAAGAAGCGGTATAAAATCGGCGGAGAGACCGGAGCGCGTTATCGGACCGCGTTCGAAGGCGGATCTTCTCCGTGCAAAATCGATCGGTGTCGGTCGCGCGATAATCCGGTTAAATCGGTGCCATGATTCCGGAAACTGACGGTGTCGAGGCCCGAGTTAATAGCGAGTGCACGCGTGCTGGCTGGGGAAACCTGCTGTTGCGTAACGCAACGCAAGCTGCGACCATATTTAATCGTGACAACGAGTCGCGCGCACGCTTGTCCGCGGCGTTTATACAGCCGTACACAAGTCCCGGTGTACATGTGCAATTTGCAAACGGCGACAATGGCGGCGCCCGGAGACGTATTAAAGGTGAATTGCGAAAGCGGCGGTGAGGCGCGACGCCATAACTTGGTCCGGCTGATGACCGACGAGCTCCGAGCTAGAGCTCCTAAGGGTGCCGTTGACCCTTGAGTGACCCAACGTGACAGGCAGTAACGACTGCAGGAGATCCCTAGGAGACTCCTCTTGATGAGGGTCCAAGATGGATGCCCGGTAATATTTTCGCGCGCGCGAGGTGTCGCGCGACTTTCCCGAAACTTCCCTCGTCCGTTAACTCGCCTTGGTCTTCGTCGTCGTCGTCGTCGTCGTCCTTCTGCCCATCGTCCTGGTCATCGTTGTCGGCGTCGTGGGAGTACGAAAGAAGCAGACTGTGAAAAACTTTCGTACGGCCAACTATTCTCTTTGTTTTTCGCTACGTGCGTGCGCTTCGGAGAGAAGAATCGATGGGTGTTTCACACACAGGCAGCGCGCGCGCGGCTGGCTGGCTCGCTGGTTGGAAATGCATTTTCCAGCGGCGGCTGGACCGTGTATTCCAGGAAGTACATCTGTTCGCGTCATTATTAATAATCCCCGTGTACGTGCTCGCGCGTGTGCTCGATTCGAGCCGTTTTATTTGCACGCTTCCGGGCATTTATAGGAAGAGCGGATTAATCCTTCCCCATAGTCCTTTCCTGTATCTTTCCCCTGTTACTAACTTTTTCCCTGTATTTCGCCGCGAATCGTGAATGATTTATTTTACATCTCCGAGAGCTCCTTTTTTTCTCAATTTTTTTTCTTTTACAAGATACGTTTTCTCCCCTCGTTTGCCTCGTCGTTGCCATAGACTATTCCAGCGGCATCTTAAGCGTGCGTTACGATTATATACGCGTTGTAACATGTACATACAAATTACGCTGACAAGAAAGTTCCGTTTCGCTCGAGAGAAAACTTTCCATCTCGCGCAAGAGACAAGAACAAAGTGCAAAATACGGTCCGAAGATGGACGAGGATTTCAACGAGAGATTTCATTGTCGTTTTCTGTGTATTTCGTTTGTTTTGTTCGATAAAATTTTCCACGCTTGTTCCTCTTGCCGGCGACATTTATCTTAGATTAATCTAGGAAAGTGGGTCCCTCTTTCTCTCTCTTTCCTTCTCTTTCGCTCTCTTTCTCTCTTTCTCTCTCGTCGATATAGTTTTCGACTCGAGTCAGAAGTGATAAACGTGCTCTTCGTTTCTTCTGCTTTATAGACGAGCTAAGACGAGAGGATTTTATGGAGTACAGATAAACCACGCTGCGCCAATGCGATCGATGTTATTTCCGAATCTCCTTGAATTCACTTCGCCGAGATGTAACTCGATTATGAGTAAAAAAACAAAGTTGCTTCCTCAAAAACAACGTAATCACAAAAATACGAAGTAAAAGATCTTCTTTAAAAAAAAAAAAAAAAGACAAAGACAAAAAAACCCCAGTGTTCTCTTGTTTGCGGAACATCGTTTTAATTTTTAAAATGGCTCTTTGAAAGAACGAACGATCAACTTGACACCGAGATTTTCTCTTTATCGGCAAATTGGTTACGACGCGCGAACACGGCGTACGTGTAACTGTATACTGTGTAAGATAATTCTATCTCTGCTCAATATGCAATCAAGTAATAAGGCACTGCTTGATGACCCGGAGGTGTATCAGTGCCTGGAGCGGGCGCTAACGCAAACGAACTTTGCTTCGTTACCTGCTTGAATATTCAGGAGTTTCGCGCGTGCCCGCGGCCATTTGCCGAGGCTCAATATGTTTGGCAATATGTAGATGGCCCCATAAATATCGATGGCGCATAAGGGATGCGCCTCGTATAGGTGAATCGCCGCGGCGGTGCGAAGCGCTTCGGGAGATGGGGAGGGGGGAGGAGGGGTTGTCTGACGTTGCGATCGTAAACAGGCGAAACCCACCAAACGGTCGTCGGCACAATCTCTCTCGGCAACGTCGCGAAACGCGCGCTTCGAAAGGTTTCCCAAGATTTCTCGCGAATTGAACGTGAACACGTCGGAAAACCAACCAATGCGATGCGTCGTGAACATCAACTCTCCGCGGACCAGCTTAAAACGAAATATCTCTGAAGCGAATATTTTTTTGAATCGAAATAAAACACGAGTTGAACACGCACGAGTAGAGATTTTCGTTAATATTAAATCGAATTTTCGTTGTCACAATTAATTAATATTTTTTAGCGTAAGAAGCATTTAACGCAGAAAAATCTTTTTGTAAAATTGCAAAATTTAACAGCAAAACTTTATCTCTCTCTCTCTCTCTCTCTCTCTCTCTCTGTCTCGCGTGTGTGTGATATAAAATTGATACTTTGCATGAATTATTGAGCTAACTGTATTTTTCATTTTAATTCAGAAGACGAAAAATATGGCTCTCAATAAATTTCGAAATTTATTAAATCACGTGCGGTGTGTATGTGTGTGTGCGCGCGCGCGCTTACAGATACGAATAAATGATAAAGTAAATTTTCCCTGACGTTTTTCCGATGTTACGGAGTAACACGCTCGGAACTTGGTGAATACGCGATAACGCGATACGTTTGACCCGGTATGATAAGGGTCCGAGAGACCGGCGCGTCGTAACTTCGATAGCAACTCGTTCCCGTTTCTCGGGTCTCGTTTGTTTAGCAATTTCACGACTTAGTTACCATTTCTAATCCGGCCGAGTCAGCGCGACAGCAGTTCTCTTTACGAGTGAAGTCCACGGCAACGACGTATCGTTCGCGGGATGGGGCGCACGTCAGCCCGCGTGTATCTTCGAGCAATGCATGCAACGCTCTTAACAACGCAGAGCGAGCTTGGAGAACGGGTGCTGCGGCGATATGCGCCAACTTGGGAAGCCCTCGCGCGAAAGTTGTTACCGCTGTAACGTTCAAGTACGTTTGATGGAAGCATATAAATGTAAATGCAAGCGTACACACGCTCTCTCTTCTCCTCTCTCTCGCTCTCTCTCTCTCTTCACGCGACCTATGCATAAATAGAACTTCTGCCGCGTATTAAACGGAAAGGAAATGAAAATTCAGCTCGCGCACGAAATACGAAATGTAATAAAGCGGGGCGTTATTCCGCGGCGAGATTTCCATATAAGCAACGCTGTGAAAACCGTGCGCTAATATTTTCCGCGCTTTCGTGCAATCTCGGTCTCGCGCGGGAAAGGATACCAAACGGACGAGACGACGGCTGACGAAAGCCGTCTTTGCAGAAAAGGATCAATCGGTTTCATCGACAGCTATCGGGAGGGAGACGAATCGTATCTTTCCGTCGTGCTGACGTCGCGACGTATACATATTCCTACGATCGTAGGGAGCATACGTCACGCGACATCATACGAGACGTCGCCGGCAACGGCCCGATAATCCTAAGTATCGACGTGCCCCGTTTCTCCCACGGGGACACGCCGTCCATCAGTAGGTAATTCATATTTAAGTCCCGCGCGATCGCGCGGGATTGGTCCGGCGCGATCTAGGGCAGAGGCAGTTGCCACATTGAGAATCGCAAAGGACATCCGGACGAGAGGCGATCTTCTGAAGGTTTTCGGATGGGAAAAAGCCGAAGGCAGTTGAGAACGGCAGAAGGCAGTTCTATGGGCTGGCTTATCGCCCGCGAACAGGCGAGCTTTTTCCTCCGGCTTTTTTCTCGCTTTCCCTCCCACGGCCATTTTCCCCAAGCACCAAGAGAACGTTCTCTCCGCCATCTATTCTTTCTTTCTCTCTCTCTCTCTCTCTCTCTCTCTCTTTCTCTCTCCCGGATTGCCCTCCTTTTTTTACGCCTAAATTCGCTCTCCTACGTCTTGACACGCGCCCGGTGTACCGATCATATCGTTAAATTATACTTATATCCGTCGTGTATATTTGCCGCCTTCTTACAAGCGTTTAATTCGCCGATCGTTCAAAACGAATATATTCACGATGTAACTTCCCGGCTCCCCGATTCGCTGCGACGGCGCACGCTATATATGCGCAGATAAAATCGCATTATAAAAAGGAGATCGAAGCCCCTTCCCCGGATCAAAATAACGATCGGCGAAATTACGATCGGCTTAAAAGGGTTGTCGTGATCTGGATGACACCCGAGGCGTCATCCTCGCTCGAGAAAAACGTACCTATGCGCTATTACAATGTTCGAAAGGAAGAGACGATATGGAGGGAGGAGAAGGGCAAGAGAAAGACACGACGTTTTTCCAGAAAAATAACGAGTCTAATAATCCCGGTAGGCAGGTCGGTTTTCCTCCAGCCCTGTCTTCCCGTTCTTATTTCTTCTCAGCAGTCGACGATTTCGGAATCGCACCGGCAAAGGAACTGTTTTCGGGTGGAACACTTGCTCCCTCTTTCTTCTCGCCCTCCTTTTCGTTCATTTCTCTCTCCTTTACTTCACTATATATTTGACGCCCTTCTCCGAATCTGCTCTCTTTCCACCTGACACGCGGGGGTGAGATACTTGCGCCCAGCCCAGATATTTCGAGGGTTTCCCATTTCCACTCCCGGGGGCGAGGAATATAGGAGCGAGTAAAGGGATGGAAACGAGCACAATTCGCATGGGGGAGAACCTCGACCTTCCTTCAACCTTCACCCGGAACTGCCGGATAACATCGATCCGAAACATTTCGGCGAGCTGACTGTATCAGCGTGCAAGAAACCGGAATAGAGCAAAAGAGGGTCAATTATCATGGTTTGATAGTTTTTCTCTTTCTTTCTCTTTTTCTCTTTCTCTTCTATTTTCCTCGCTTGCGTCATCTCCGGTCGCCCGATTTCGCGAGATTCAGGAGTCGTCGAGTTGGCAAGTTGCTGAAAGCCGAACGTTTCGGGGATTTAAAGAAGTTATAAGGGTTAAGGGCGGATTTGTGCTTGGCGCACGTATATATAGCCGTCGTTTGTAACGATTAAGACTACTCAGGATTCAGACGTTTCTCGATTGTCCGCTCAAAATACTTTCTTGCTTGCTTTAAATATTAGATATTACAGTTTCTCACAGCGTGAGAACGTGTCCCACCTGCGAAATTAACAATGCCGCTCAATCAGCAGCCAAACGCTAACTAACTCGTTTTGCGATGTCGCGCGATATACAGATTTTTGTTCATTCCACACTTTCGATCGCGAGTTTTGTTTCGCAACTATCGTTTCTTCGCGTCACTCACGCTCGCTTATTCCTCTCTCGCGTTACTGCGCAATTTCCTCTTTCTCCGCGTCTCTGTCAATCTCTCTCTTTCCCTCTCTCTCTCTCGCGTCCTCGAAACGTACTGGCCCGAGGGGGTCACCGAGTAATTGGTTTCATTCCCGAGGAGACAGGCTCTCGTCCCGGGTTCGGACCGGTGCCACGGAATCCGGCGCTCCGCGAGCACGGGCCTGCCGTAGACGGCTAAGTAACGTACTTTCCTCGGATAATTATGCAGATGAAGCCGTTAGTTATGATAACGCCGCTGAGGACCTGAGCTGCCTTTCTCCCCCCCTTCCTCCCCCCGTCCGGGCTATCGCCGGCCGGAATACGTGGGCTTCAGCAAATCCACGACGACTAGTTTTCCTCGCGCAAACACACGCACACACGTTACACGCCAAATCTAAGATACGGCGGCGGTCGTGCTCGAAAAAAATGTTATGCTGTCACGCGAACAAGAAAGAAAAGAGAATTGAAATGTTTTACAAATCGTTAAAAGTTCAATCGAAACAATGAGATGTCACAACGGTACAAGATCCCTTTTTAAAACGATCCAAACGAATATTTGTTCGCCGATTAATCTTGTGATAAGCTTAGGAGAGTTTCGCTTGTTTATCTAGTGCGTATCTTTTAGTGCAGGCAGATGCGGTGTGTTTATTTTGCGGTCTCTCTCTTTCTCTCCCAGAGCGTACATCCATCGATATTCAAAACCGTCATTCGGGGAGTCATGCCGCCCGTTGTCATTTGGAAACAATTATCGCGCTTTCGCGCCGCGCTTAACGGGCGGCGCGGCGCAACACGGACACATCATTTTGTGCCGTAGTGGTTCGGAAAAGCAGATAACGCGGTGCGTGATGTGCAAGATCGTAAATTCAGATTTTATTAGCGAACCGGAGCGCGCAAATGCCGCCGTTTGTCCTCTTCGGCGCGGGTCGGTCGCGTGCGGGAATTAATTTGAACGTGTTGTGCGTGGGGGAGAGGACGGTAAACGATGCGCGATTCAAAACAAAATGCGTATCTCAGATTCGTAAATAGGGCTCGGTAACTCGCATTCTCGCGGAAATTGCGCGCGAACGTAATGTTCTCCTCCCGCCGTTCGATCGTTCTCGCGTTACCGATCCGATAACGCGCGGCTCGCGAAATGAAACCGAGTAATTATTTTCCCATTTGCCACGCGCTCATAAAAGGATACTTGTAACGCTACTATAAATGCGGATATATTCGTTTATCTTAATTTGACTTTAGTAGCGCGTATATTGACACAAATTAAACACTGATAATTGAAAACTACAGTATCGAACAGTGTATTAACTGCAATCACCTATAAAACTGCTTGTAGATCCACGGAAGAAAAAAGGTTTGTTGGAATTGCGAGAAGATTAGTCACCGTATATACGGCCGGCAAAAAAATTTGCTAAGCTTATTGAAGTTTTTTGTTTTGCCAACGTTGATAAAATAAAAACAAAGAATTTATTACACCCAGCAAATTTTTTTCTGTTATAATAGAACAAAGTTTTTTCCGTGTATAAGCGAATAATTTCTAAACAATCGCATACTTCAGACATATTATATACTGTATCAGGTAATTGCATAAAATGTCTTGACGCTGAATGCGTGAGAGGTGCCTTAAGGCACCTCTTCAAGACTTGTGCGCGTTCTATTGTTAATGCACGATTCTTTTCGATTTTGTGTGCGCCTCGCAACTGATCGATAAATAATTTAACAATTTAATCGTATTATAATACGATTTCACGGAATATCGAACACTAATTAATCATTCATACTTGGCCGTAAATGACAAATTTTACGGACGAAATCGATAATGACATTAATTACAAAAGCGTGTCCGGCACAAGAAAGAGATCGGTCTGTATTAATGCGCTCGTCAATAATTCTCCCTTTGGCTTTGGGAAGGGGGTTTTCTCTACAAGCCGAGCACGTGAGACGATCTCGACTTAGCCGAGGGCGCTCTTAATTGTGAGCGTGCGGACCGTGGACTTAAGGGTGTAATATTAAGGGCGAACGTGACTACTGACCGCAGCGCATCGGCATTCCCCTTCGAAAGGGTTCCGGGCATACCGTTATTCCGGGCATACGAGACGTGACGTCATCAGCCGCAAACACGTAACTGACAAACGCGCGGGAATAAGCCTTTAACGGAGCTTCATTTGCATCCATGTCGCGCGATTCGATATCCGACCCCGGCTCGAACTTCTTCCGCCCGTGAGAATTTCCAAATAGCAGGATTAAGTTTGCTCGATGTTTGTTAAGAAAATTGTTTATGTTCGGTCTGTCGATTGTATTTGTACGCGACCCACAAATAGAGCCAATTCAAATTTTACGATTACTTTTGCATCTTAAAAAATATGATAGATAAATAAATGTGTTTATACGCATAAATTTTAAAAAATACAGAAATTGATGAATAAATATGGAACTCGATATCCCAACGCAAATATAACATTTGTACATGTAAAAAAACTTGTGTTACTGCGTTTCGTAATACTGCAACCTCGTTCAATCTCTTCGCGAACACGCGCCTCGGTATTGAGAAACTCGAATTCCGGTAATTAATTTCGGAAACGCGGTCTCGTTATAATGATTAACGGCCGGCTCTCGCGCGGATATCGCATCGTAATCCATCCGTGATTATTAATCGCATTACTCTTACGTAACTGGCAGTATCATTATAGCGGCAACTCGCGTGTAGCCATCACGTAAACACCTTGGAATCCTGTCTAGCGTAAGGTTTCAATGTATCCGCATCCCGAAATATACATACATTTGCCGCGCACGAGATACATTTGCATGAATTCGTGACTAGATAGAATAACGCCGAATACACAAGAGACTTTGAAAGAACCTGCGGCGTGTAGAGGGAGAGACATAATGTATCCATGTATCATTTTCTCTCTCTCTCTCTCTCTCTCTCTCTTTTTTTTCTCAATTGTATTTCTATTTAAATTACCTGTACCCACCATATAGTTTTCGCTTTCTCCCCATTATCTGTGAACTGTACTTATCGTAAACATCAAAAGTGTACTGCCGCACGTGTTCTTTCACTTTTTATTGTTACCGCTAACGTTTCGTCAAAAGCGAGACGCGGATGAACCAGAGAGAAGGAAGCGTTACTCGATATTCTGTGAAGCGACAACGCGTATGAGCTCCCGGTGGCACGTAAAAATAGAAACAAGTTTTACCCACCTGGCCGGAAGTCGCGCAGCCGGATGGTCAATGCGGAAAGAGCGAACGGCCCGACCGTAATTGCAGTGACGTGTCGCCGAATCGAATGCATAAAGTATCCCGCATACATGCGCGTTATTCCGGAATATGGCGCAATTTCGCAGCAATATGAACCTACGTACATATATATATATATATATATGTATATATGTATGTATGTATATATATACATATATAGAAGCTGTCATCTCTTTATTTAGATTCTATCAATTTTAAAGAATTAGACGGGAGAAGAGTAATATCAAATTTTATATCGTGAATTTTGCCCGTAGAATTGCACGCTTCAATAATTCCACGCGCGAAGTACGTATATACGTGCGCAATATGTGACAGCGGAAGCGCGAAGCTGACCTTTCAGCGCGCGCGAATAAATGTTTGATGACGCATCTATTCGCGATCGAGGTAGGAGACACACCAATACTCTCTTTTTCACATCTCGTAATGTTTGTTATTTTTTTTATAGCGCGAATGTTCGGCTCGCGGCTCTCTTGTTTTCCGCTCGCTCCGGTCAGAAGCTTAATGCGAAAACAAAGGTGCACTTACAAAAGATATGCGCGACACAAAGACGGACACGAAATTCGCGCTCGCGATGAGACATTTGTTTTCTCCCGGTTTGTTATCTCCTTTCCATCTGGGTCTCGATTTTCTATTGCGGTAGTCCGCGGGGCACGTTCGACGCGACGCGTGACGAACCCGCTTGACGTTTCGCGCACGGGCTGCACACGGGCAGCCTAAACTTTATTAGACCGCGTTTATACGCCAGCTTTGAAACCAATAGGTGCGCGATTGGCGCCCGATGCCCCCGTATCTGTTGCGTGAATACACCGCGCACGCACGTGCCGTTTAGGCGCATACGTGGCGCGACGGCAAACGACGTCAATTGTTTGCATTAATTATTGTAAGTCACGTATCCCGCGCTTCCTACGACGCCACGACCATGCAATTCAATTGAGCCCGCGCGAGCGGGCCACAAAAGCGCGCAAGGTGTTTCCATATACACGCTGCTGCTCTGCACACAACAATATAATTTCGTTTTCCGATTCATCATCACGACAATTCGATTAGGCAGCTTTTCAATATTTGTTTTTCCTTTTATTCGATCGGTTTCGAAATGTGAAAAATCTCATGCGATACTTGTAATTCTTCATTATTCCGTTTCTCTTTCGAATGTTTTGCCTCATCTACGATTCATTTTCCCGGATGACGCGCGATGAGGTTTTCGTGTTATACGCTCGTTGCAATTCTGTTGAACTCGATTACATTTGTTACGACATTACGCTCGCTCTACATTTTATTTCTAACTCGTGCAAATCGTATTTGCGCGCGAAATATTCGAAATCACCGGGATCGCGTGTTGCGCTTCATTGATATATTTCATGTTTTAGCTCGGAATATGAAAATAAATTTTTCAATTTTTCTCTCGGAGGTCAGCGATTTTTCTTTTGAAAAATAGGACAAAATTTATTTAAATTCTTACTTGTCTTGCTGGCTCCGAAACGCGCCTCCGGTAACCCTCGTCGCAATGTTTCCGCGCGAAGAAGGGAAGAAACGCTTAGCCACACCAGGACACACGGGGTCTTCCGACTCGAGGAAGACCGGATTTTATAGCGCATTCGATCCTTCTTACTCCAAGGAAATACGAGCTACTTTATCTTGATGTTCGCTCCATTTCACTCGCGCACGCAGTCGTGTCCCTGTTTTATCTTCGGATTAAGAAACAAAGCCTGGCGAAGGTGGCGGAGGTATAGATTCTCTTCATTACTTCTCCCGGCGGCGTATGATATACGCCGTATATATCGCGTTTATAAAGTTCTCCTTTCTCGTGTCTACGGTATTACTACTGCGCGCTAATAATGAACGTTTTGAAAATAGCCTTATCGATCGCGCGCGCACCTACCCCGTCCACCCCTATCACCTCCGACTTTTTCTCGCGAAGACGCTCGCGAAGAGAGAGAGAGAGAGAGAGAAAGAGAAAGATACTTCTCCGTCGATGTCGTTTTTGCAGAGATACTCGCGTCATCTCTCATCGTTTCGCTCCTTTCTTCTTTCGTCATACGATTGATGCAAAGCGGGAACGTGGACTTCCCACGTCTTTTTCTTCTTTTTCACGTTTTTATGATCTTCTTTTTCATTTCTCTCTTTCTTTCTCTCTCTCTCTCTCTCTCGGCCAGCTTCTCGAGAGGTCACGACGGGGAGTGGAGAAACTTTCGTTTCCATCCGAACGTGACCGATCTGACATCTCGAGGGGACGCCGCCAGATTTCCCCGGATAATAATACTTCTCTCTTACAACAGTTTCAACAGTCGCGCGAGTAAGACGAGAGATGTACTCGCTTTCGCGCCGGCCGCCGTCCAGCGCGAGCGTTGCGCTTTAAATGAAAGACCGCCGTGACGTCGTCGCCCGAGGGAACGTCGGAATTGGCACATTCTGTCAACGCGATTTGACTGTGATTCTCTGCGAATAGAAACTCGGCGGGGAAGAGAGGAGAGATGGAAGTTCCGATCCACGGAGTTAGTTTGCGACACGATTTCCGAGATTCGCGACTCCGCGAGATCCGCCACTGTACTTCAAACGAAACATCGATAGTTGCTACTTTGCATCCCTCCTTTTTTTTTTATCAATAAATCACATTCGAGGCGAAATAAGTGTGCGTACTTTGCGCGAGAAGTGCGCGAAAAAAAAACCAGAACAACCTTCCGTTAATTTGCTGAGTACGCAATTTAGTTTTCGAAGAATCATTAGCAACTTTGTACCAATCTCGCGCGTTGGTGCACTTTCGCGGCGTGATCAAGAAAAAGCATAGGCGAAAGCGAGCTTTCCACGTGCCGATCGGGCGTAAAGCTCGAAACACCGTACTCGAACATAGCCGGTAATGATGACGTGATGAATGACCGCAACGCGGAAACCCCGCGGCTAAGCTTTGGGGGAGGAGGAGAGGGGAGAGCTCTTGAGGCTCGCTGCTTGCCGCCGTCTAATATGTCGACGATGTTCTTCGTGGACGTCGAGGGTGTGCGAGAAAGGAGTGAAGGGGAGCGGAGTGCTGGTCTCGTTCAGCGAGGCGTGCCATGAGCGATAGCCGGAACGCGGCGGAGGCGATGCTTGGAAAGTACGCGACGGCCTCCCGGCATCGCTCTCCTTGCGCGCGATTCAATTCCTTAATACCTCTATCCCGTCCCCTGTCCTTCTTTCTTTCAGTATCTCGTTTTTCTCGATCACCCCGTTTTCTTTTTCCTTTCCTCGCTTCTTCATCCCGCCCGTCCATCCGTCTCAGTACAGTCGGCGGTTCTCGGCGGCTGTTACCGTCGACGCTGACGCACACGCGTGCAGTGACTGATTCTGCGGATATATTAGCTTCCATCGATTCCTGGATATCAGCCTCTTCTCGAACGTCCGAAGCCGTCGCGGGGTAGAAGGAGAAGGAGAGATAGAACCGTCCCAGCCTCGCTTTAATGGATGACGAGGGAAAAGAACGAGTAATAGCGGAGAGATTAAGCCTTTCAGACTCGAGGGTATTAAGTTTTGGACGGGAAGGAAAGAAAAAGGAACGGGAGGAGGAGAGGGGAGGGGCTGAAGGGCGGCGGGAAGTATCGCGAGACACGACGGGAACTGCTGGGGATTTCGAGAGCCCGATAAAGAAGGACATTTATATCTCGCTCGCCGTGATCGGTGCTCGACGATTATCGACCTGAGACAGAGAGAGAGAGAGACAAGGAGAGAGGGAGGGAAAATGGTGTCGTGAAACCGATAGAGAGAGAGAGAAAGAGAGAGAGGTTAGGGCAAAGTTTTAATAAGGGGTTCGAGAGCCTCGGCCTGACAATGTTGAACACGTGGATCGGCGTGCACGATCGCGTGATAGAGCGTGTCTAGTTTTTTGTTTTCTTCGTTTTTTTTTGTTTTTTTTTGACGTACGATGTCTCACACGCGAGCAGCGTAGTTGAAGAAGAGGAACGAGTACGTTATGTCAGAGGTCATGGGCAATGTATGGTTTTTATCAACGCTTAAAACACGCGATACAATTTTTTTCTCTAAACCCTTGTATTCTCTTCTCGATCGTCAGCATATTCTACGTTGCGGCACTAATGCAATTATATAAATATCGTTTCTTGAAATTCTGCTTCATTAAACTTGTTAATTTTTCTATGCACCGTACAATTGCCGCCATCATTTCGAAGATAAGCGTACAATTTGCGTATTACGCGAAGGTCGCATCCTTTGGGACGCCATTGGGATTCGAAAGACTGCTCCTCGCTCTCCGAGACAAGAAGGCTTTATGCTTTTACGGTTCGAATGGCGAACTGCCGGATTAACCCATAAACGGGCTCGAAGTGACGGATAACTTTGCCCCAAGGTATCGTTACGGAACGCCGAAGAGGACCGAAACGCAATGAGATGCCGCTACGTTGCTACGTTATCGTCTTAATTGTTCAAACTCGAAAGTTTTCCAAGAATATCCGTCTGTCACGGCTTCTCATATATATATATATTGTATATCTAATTATACATATAATATATATGTAGTAACGTACTTCTCTCCCGCTCGTAACCATAAAATTTTGAAACAAGAATTCAAAGTGCAAATTTCCTTTGCCAACCGGAATATTCAAGCGGAATATTTATAACCGATCAAAAATGCGCCATTTCTGACTGTTCCTGTAACGCACGGGCGAAGTATCGGTTATTGATAATGGTAAAAACGGGACTCTAGTTTGCAAGTGTAATTACATGCGTGACTCCATAAATTTTTTAAGCTAATCGACGCGTGCATCAGATTTCCAACAGAATTAAATGCATGCATACATTTCAAGATAGCTCCGCGAAATTTAATTATCACGCATCCGTTAAATGATTCATATGCATGCGCATTAAATTCAATGCCCAGCGTTTTTCGTAACCGCGTGCGTATCCGGCGTAGTCCGCGCGGCGCGGCGACGGCGGCGGGCAATGCGATACCGTATTGATTCTGTGTGTACCGAATATTAAATTTTAATCAGACTGTCGATCTTCCGATCAAAAAAAAAAAAAAAATTGTTTCGCCCAGTCAGGACGGCGAAATAATAAGCGTATGAAACGTACGCGAAATATTTTGATTAAAATTTCGTCATCGAAAAGTTTTTATCGAAACAAGCTCAGAGATTATATGGATAGAGATTGAATTACATATAGTAGTGTACGGGAAATGGTCGGTACACGCGGGAGATGTTCTACGCGCTGTGTGTACTGTTATCGCATGCGTGTACGCTGCTATACGTCATGCGTAAAAAAGATTACAAGAGTCGATTCGAAACAATGAATTGGGTTCATCCATCTCGAGCCCCTGTGTGAAATATTTTTCCACGATGTTTAATTAAAGACCATCGAACTTCAAGTTTTTTTTTTTTTTTTAAGCGGATGTAAAACTAAATTTGGCCGTAAAAACATCTTAATTATATAAAGCGTACAGTTTTGTTTTTTCAGTTTCGCGAAACTGGTGCGGAAAAACAAATGTATATATATGTTCGAACAACTTAATTTTGTTTCAATGATAATTATATAGTTAGAACGTTCAATTGCAATCCCTAATACACTAGTACAGATACTCTACCGGTACATACTCGTAAGACGAAGGACGCGCTACTATTACGTTTTAATTGTGCCAACTTACGGGGAGGAAGGGGACTTCGTTAACGCGCGGCGGCTGCAATTACGTCGGCAGGTACCACTCCTGCCGCGCGTACCGGAGGACATTTTTCCATTACGCTGAACCTAACGGCGCCTGAATTGTAATAACGAGCAGCGGGAAAATAAATTAATGAAAAATATATTAAAAGTTGAGACCGTGCCGTGACGCGCAATGGAACGAAGCATTAGAGCTTGTTTCGCAGTTTACGAAGTAAACTGGTAAAGAAGACGAGAGAGTGAGAGAGAATGAGAGAGAGTCTCGAGAAATGTATATATTCGTTAAGTATTTTTCCTTTCCTTCAAACGCACTCACCGCTCACCGAGGATAGAATTAACGAAGCGTTCCATTAGCGTAAACCCATCAAATGCTCCCGAAGATACGCGCGCCGCGCATCTGTCGTTTCACCAATATATACATGTACAAAAAAAATTATGTGCGCATCCACGCTCCATTGAATACTGTCGTAAAACGCAGAATTTTATGATTACGTTCTTGAGCAAACACTTACGCGCCAACACTCATGCGATGTCTCGTGGGAAGCTGCAGCTTCTATTAAACTCATGACAAAATTACTTTTACTTTGGGACTTGTCTCTGTGTGTGTGTGTGTGTGTGTGTGTGTGTATTATACACTTTTGCGCGGACATCGTCAGGTAAAAACATTAAAGTAAGATGTCTTACATAGATCGTAAGTAATTTCACGTGCATGTGTTGTAGCAGCAGCGTTACATCGTATATCAAAAAAGATTTTGCTCTCTAATTGAAAATTCGCAAAGTTAAAACTGTTGCGTGGGAGCGGCAACAGTTTTTAGACTAATTAAAAATTTATAAGCGCGCTTACGCTGTGTGCGCCATTCGATGCGCCGCGCTCGGTCGATTTCTGATGCTGGATTCGTGCAAAAACGACGCTCGATGCGTCGTTCATTTTCGGTGATTCATCCGAGGCAATTATAGAGGGTGAATCGTGTAAATTCGCTCGAACGGACACGCGTCGGCGTGTGCACGAGCACGGACCGTCTATTTATTACCGGCTAGTATTCCGGCTCGCGTCAATTATTCTTCGACGCGGTAAAAGAGTTGCTGTCTGACTAATTGCGGTCGAAATTATTCCGCGGATTGTTCGTGTATCATCGGCGCATTGAAAATAACTTCATTCATAAAACCGCGGTTGCGCGCAGTCTACCGAATATCTGCGCTAAAACTAATTACGTCGGAGGGGTGCATATTGTATCCGGCTTTGATTCCGTGAGAAGAACGGATATCGGATTAGTTGGTTTTATTGATTAGAATCCGATTTAAATACGTCGAGAATTGCGGTATGTACGTGTGTATGTTTATAAAAAGAAATAAAAAAAAAAAATTTTGTATTTCCGTCGCTTGAAAGAAACGAGAAAAAAAATATAAATTATCGCGATGTAGCGCAATATTTGGTTTTTTTCTTCATAAAGTTTTTTTATTTGTAACAAAATTATTTCTGCCACTTTAAAAATGTTGTTAAAAAAAAAAAAAGAAAGCAAATTCAAATAACAGCTCCGGCATATTGCACACAATATTTTCCGATCGTGCAGCGTAGCTGGCCTTTGAGAGAGGCTGCCGTTCGTTACATATTAGCTATATTGCTGTCGAATTCATTATAACTCTGATTAATTACGGGAGATTGGTTTGATGCTGCGAGCAATATCATCAAAGCGGGGATGTGCACATAAAATTTTTCGGAAATATAGTCGCTACGCGAAAGAGAGAAAGAGAGAGAGAGAGGGGGGGTTGGCATTTCGAAGTTTCTTTCCACTCTCAATTTAATGCCGTCCGATCTGATTATTACATAACGTAAACTGTATTAACATTCACACAACGCACTTTGGTTAATTATAAGTAAACATCGAACAATCGCGTCTTTAAGCACCATAGAAATACATCTATATAGGAGAACTATACGTATATATATATATAGCTCAATATATACAGCTCAATTATATCACAACGACAAACTTACATGACGGTTGACGCTGAATATCCGACGCTGATTATCCGAAATTAATGCTAAACTGTTTATAGATTGCCCATCAAAGTTTGAATTATGACATGTATATATATCTAGTGCTCTAACTATTAATATGAACGTAGTAGAATATTGCGAATAATCACATCCCACTCTTGTACATTTGCACTGACGTTTGGCGGTCTGTTACACGCTCGTGTACGCGCTTATAATCTTTTCCGCGCTCGTTCAACGATTGTGATCAAAGGGTTAGTTTCGCAAGCAGCATGCCGGGAAGTGTTCACTTCTCCGGTTCTCGGGCTTTGGCGATTTTGATGGCACACACTCGCGCGGCACAACTAGAGTTTCGGCGTGTCGTTTTTTCCTTTGACGAACAATCACCGGCACGTGAAACATGGAGAAGGGAGGGTCTTTGCCGCGCGGCGCCCCCGGGACGAAGTGGTCGACGGCCGCAATGTTGTAACGACGGCAAATTAGCTTCGTTACGATATCACGAGCAATCCAGTACGACTGTACGCGGCAAATGGTTCGCGAAGCGAACAAGCGGCCGAAAGAAAATGACGCGAGCGATTTTCGTCCGGCGGAGAAGAAGCGGCGAAGCCGAAGGATTCGACAGAGAAAACGTGGAACACTAGAGCGCGTAGATTAAAGCGTAATTTCGTCGTCGGCTTATGCCGACGCGTAATTGCGTTGTTACATCTCTCTTATGTACGGTACATACGTATATGTAGACACGGCGGTTTCGGCAGCACGCGACGGCGACGTGGCGGCGACGGCAAACCCCGGCGACGACGGAGTTTCCAAGCGGAGCTCGGTGGGTTTTAGGGGGAATTTGTGTAGTTGGATTGGATATACCTGTGCGGAGTTGGCGCGGCGTTGACGCGTCAACACCGCGTCTCTTCGTAGAGTAGCCGTCGTCGTCGTCGTCGTCATCATCGTCGCCCTGTTGTCGTCCTCGTTGGGCCGGAATTAATTTTAAGTTTTAATGGAACGTATATATATCGCGCACACGTCGCTCTTCTTTAGCGATGACCTCTTACTCTCCGTCAAGAGAAAGAGAGAGAGAGAGAGCACTAGCCGCGACCAAAACCCGATTCCATTATCGGTGCCGAACTTCGCGATACTCCTCGGCGCGCTAACACGCTTCTCGGTTCGCGCGCGCTCGCCTACGAACCGGGTCCGCCGTTCAAATTCGTAGGTAGTTTGAGCTTCGGTCGGGTTAATCGCGCATGAATACCACAATCAAGGGTGTACCGTACGCGCGTGCTGCCCAACCATCGAGCAACCCTCTCTCACGAGCAACGTGCCAGAGCAAACTGAGTTAGCTTCGGCTTTACGGCGTGGCTTGTCGCGGGATGATATTTCCGAGATTCGAATTGACCTCTGACTTTTTATTTCTCTCTCCCTCACTCAGCCGTCGTTCTCTGGCTACAATGCAAAATACGCGCGGAATCGAGTTGCGTAACATTGCGTCGACGTATAATGGAGACAGACGTTCGCGTGAATGCTGGCGCGTTGAAAAATGCGTCGTAATAATTAACACGCGTCGAATGTATGTTTTTGCGTTAATTGCGCGGGCATTTATTAAATTCGCGCCGTCACGTGGAGTGGTGGTCGGAGAAATGAAATTTCATCGATCCATCTCTCCGCGAATCGGTGAGCTTAGAGGATAAAGCCGTGTAATTAAACCTTAACCCTACCGACTACCTAGACGCACTAAGGAAGCACCAGGGAAAGGATTTAGGCTGTTAATCCCGTTAGCGAAGTTCGTTACACCGATCTCTCCTTTCCGGCGCCTTTTCACCCACGGCCATTTGATTTGCCGACTACGACGTCAGAACTTTTCTCTTTACTCTCTCTCTCTCTCTCTCTCTCTCTCTCTCTCTCTCTCTCTCTCTTTTTCTCTCTCTTTCTCGTTCGCTCGCTCGCTGTAACACGTTGGACAAAGTCGAAGTCGTTAGCGGGAGGAGAGCGTATCGAAATACCGCTTTGATTTCGCCACTTTTTACAAACTTCAGCGTGGAATTTTCAGTCAGGAAATTAGATTTTTTTGATTATGTCACATAACGATTGACTTTGCGATCCTTCCTCTCCAACTTTCTCGTAGAACTCTCGATCAGTAGAACTTTCATACGTATACGTAAGATTTGAAAGATGACTCTTTCGCCAAGATATTTTCCTGTTTACGTAATTTCACGAGCCAGAGATTTATTTCGCTTTCGCGAGCATTTCTTCTTTATTGCGTTACTTACCTTAAGACATAGAACTGAAATTCGAGACCGAGTTTCTTCTCTACACCTTCTCTTTCTCTATCCGTTCGAGCAAATTTGTAATAATTTAAACGGGAGATCGCCGGACGGCGCGCGACCGGAGTGAGAACAATTGGAACGATAACGACGGGAAGATGTTAAACGATTCCTCGTGCTTAGCCGCCGTGCCTTCTCCTCATCCAATTTCGGGCATCGTGTTTCGCGCCTCGGTAGACGCGCGAAGTAATAAGCTCGAGAGAGAGAGAATATCTGAATCCGGAGTAGCAATATTTCTTGCCGGTATGTAGGAAGGAAGAGAAAGAGAAAGAGAGGGGGAGAGAAAAGGAGGGACCGTGCGTTGGAAGTATATACCAAAACTTTGGCGAGAAGAGCCGTTTCCTCCCCGGAGCTTTTCCTTTCGCGACGAATAACTTGTTTATTTCTGCATTCGCATCGTTAAAAAGTACGCGGCACAATACCGCGGTGTGTTTCGCAAAAGTTGATGTTTCACGTGCAAAGATATTTCTCGTGCGATATATATATATATATATATAATACACGAGCGAAAATTAAGTACTCGTTACGTCGGCTTATTACTTGGAAACTTCCCCGTTACATGTATATTTTTCCTCCTTTCCTTTCGCAGTTGTTTCGCAAAGGAAGAAATTGCAACGCAAAAAGTAATTACGCGCGAACACGCACCGCGCGCTGTGTGTGTTACAAGTTAAAGAAAAATAATGCAATCTACAGGTGACTTCATTAAATTCTCGTCGTTTCGAGACATCCGCGACAACCGAGATCGTTGATTACGTCATTCCGTGCAATATTGCCAGCTTGGGGCGTTGTATTTTCCTTCCCTCCTCCCTCTTCCCCGCTATCACGGAAAAGGCTTCTCGAAACGCCTTGACTCACCCTCGGGTGTTTTCGATCAAAGCTTCGCTCTCGACGACAATGGAACGGATATTCACTGTGCGAAAGTGCAAAGAGAGTCCGCGCGCTATATTGCGGATCGCCTTGGGCGTGACTTTGAGAAACCCGTCGGTCTGATCGAACGACGTATACATTCGGCGACGATGTTCGCGACGAGACGGTTTCTCCGTCGCGTTGTAATAAGGCGAAATTATGGTCGGTCTGTTTGGGATTTTGCACGGAAACCCCCGGTGTTTTCGCGGAATTAACAGCGGCTATATACGTCGCGCCGTCCCGCGTTGCGCGACGAAATGTATTTAACCGTCCATCTGTACATTTATTAACGATGCAGATTTAATTATACAGTACAGTGACTGCCTCCGACATGCTCCGTTACATGCGGGATAATGTCGCGCAGAATAAATTTGTACCAGCCGCAGTTTCCAATACCGCGTTTCGTTAATCCCGCCGCTGCGCGACGATATTTTTCGGTTGATTTTCAGACGCGTATTTTAAATAAATACATTTCGCGTGGAACGAATTTGCGCGCGATGTCGGGAATTATTAAATTGAAGTCGCGATAGAGAGACGTGCTTTCTGAGATAAAGAGAGAAAGAGAGAAAAAAAACCGAGATATATATTTCGTCAGTAGCAGCGGGGAGAGCTTCCCGTCGTCGCATCCGTCCTGGATGGCCAAGGGGCGTTCTTCGTATCTAAGATATTCAGTGAATGTATCGATTCCCGACTAGGTATTCGCCAATGGGGTCTTAAGGAATTTAATAATCCGACATCGGCAACTTTCTAGGGAGCCCTTCTTTGCGGGCACCGGCGGCCGCGTCGTCGTATTCCGATTATCGATCGGTAAATAATTCAATCGGACGTGAGTAATTGCTCTCCTAGATCCCTTTTCTATCCTCGCTCCCTATCCCTTATCATGATCGCGGAATACGCAAATGACTCGCCGTGTACAGCAGAAAAACAATTTCCTAATGATCGATTTGTTTCTCGCACGTAGTGCAGGAAGCGAGCTTTCCTTTACACCGCTCGACTAAAAGAAGCTCGCGAGCATCATCTAAAATTGAACGGGATGAAGAAGGTACGTGAGATGTCAGGATAAATAATCGTAGTGGCAAACAGAAGCGGGTCAAATTCGCGGAGGTCAGGACGCTTTATCTTGGCATTCGAAATTAAACGAGTCATTTGCTACTCTCGAATTGCATTTCCTATCGGTTTTCTTTTATACGCGATTCAATTCGAGTCGAGAGGGGGAGAGGTCGAATCGCCACTACAATATCGAAAGCCGCATTTTTCCATTTGTCAGGCGGACATACGATTTGTCCGCGCCTCGCGCGCGCGCGACCGCTGTCCAGGGTAAAATTCCCATTGCTGTTTCATATATAGCCGCCCCAACTGGGAGAACAGCGAGAAAGTTCGTCCGTGTTTCACAGAAAGTATATCAGGTACGTTTCGCGACAGCAGTTACAAAATTCCGTTTTCTCTCCCGGCGAAATGTGTGTGCAATACTTCCCGGGTAAAAATGTCCTCTCTCTCTCTGGCAAGTTTTATTCTTTTAGCAAACGGAAACAGCGGGGAAAAAATTTTTGATGAAATCCAGCAGCGCGACGCAAAGGCAACATCAGTGTTGAAAGAATAAAAATAACGTAATATTTAGTCGCAGAGAAAACGGATATTCTCGTGATTACGTTTGCAGTTATACGCAACTCATCGTTATTACGTGCGCTTCTCTCTCTCTTTCTCTCTTCTTTCTCTCTGCTAAATTCATTACAATAGTCAGAACTCATTTCTTTCCCGGTGAATTATCGGGAGTTAATTCAAGTGTCGCGAAAACACTGCATATCTAGAGACAATACGAATGCGAGACGCGCGACGAAGTGAAAATGCAGACGGAAGCCGCGACCGGCCTGGGAAGTAAGTGGTAAAGACGCAGCTAAGACGCGCCCCGGTGTGTTTCGCTTAATCCGTTCGGTAAATAAAGATCTCTGCGCGGAAAACCCTCGCCGAGGAAACTTGTTTACCGCGGGTCTCTTCGCGTTTTCCACCGTTTCTGCAAAATCCCCCTATGCGGGCAGCCACGCGTAATATAATTACGTTACCACCCCAGCGTTCTTTTTTTTTTTTCAGAAAGACTGCTGACGGATTCTCTCGCGAATCAAAACTGCGCGTATAGAGAGAGAGAGAGGAACCTCTCTTCTCTCGCGCCGATTCATTACCGCGTGTATATATATACACATTTCAGCGCGCACATGTATATACGCGCATCCTCACAACAGGCGCGCATTATGCGCATAGTTTATTACTCTCATATTTCGCGAGTAACGAAAATCGTTACGCGTCATCGTAAAGGAATAATAGAGTGTAGCCGCTCGGCTCGTTATAACCTCGCGCGCGCGCACACAGCGACGTGGCGTCGGTCGGCCCGACGTGGAATATTGTATATGATAAATGTGTCAGGGGAGCTACACGAGAAACGTATTTACGTGAGAGGCGCGCAAAAGGCGCGGGAAAGAGAGCATTATTAAAATACATTGTATTGCGTGGGGCCGAAGATCGTGATAGAGAGACCCGCAAGCGGCGGACGAGAGAGGGAGTCCGCAGGACACTGATACACCATTTGGAATCCTCTGGGAATACTAATGGCGGGTCGTGGATGTTTAGTGCGTTCTTACAGTCGGTGCATTATTGATGCCGGTCCTGAGTCGGCCTTCAGAAAGGCCGCAGGACGGCGAGACCGCGGGTGGCCCTTTCGAGAATCCGCATCATTTATGCATGTGCAGAGGAAGCCTTTTCGAGGATAAGAGCCGGCATGGCACACTCAGTCGGTCGCCTACTTACTATCCCTCGCAGCGTGTATGGTCTTCATTCTGGCAAACTCACTCACTCACTCTCTCTCTCTCTCTCTCTCTGCAGAAAAACATAAAGAAATCACACACCACGACCCGCGTTTTCGCTCAAGTGTCAATTACTTGGTGTCATTCGGAAACAAAACACGTCAGGTAAGATGAAACTGCGCGATTTTATCGGCACGTCTCACGGTCACATCTTGACACGTACGCGTCCCACTTATTCGAGAACAATCTCTGAGAGAATTCCGAATATTCGGAGAAGCTCTGATTTTCCAAATTAGCGGTTATTGTATATCTGGACCGTCGGGTATATTGAATTTCTGGACCCTTTCCAATCGAACGAATTGGCCGAACCCGCCATATGGATAATGACGACACGCGGCCTTACGCGGACGCAGAAATTCGACAAGAGAGCGGCCTTGGACCATAGCCAAGGGGCCGTGCGCGCTTATCCTCTCGGATTTTCTCTCTATTTGAGAACAAACGGAACGAAACGATGCAAGTGGTGTCGCTGGCACGACACGCCGGTGCAACCACCAGTTGCTAGCATGCTAGCAGAGCGAGATCGACCGGCATAGAGCGCGCGAGAAAGAGAGAACGAGACACGGAGAAAGAGAGAGAGAGAGAGAGAGAGAGAGAGAGGAACAGAGAGCGCAAAAGAGCCTTGAATCCGTAAACGTGTACCGGGCGGTACAAGCTCACATTTTACATGGCCTACGCGACGGTGTGTAGGCCTATGTACATAAATACATAGTTTCATATCGCCTGTTGCATTCGTAAAGTGTTTCTTCGGAAGGACAGCCTCGTTTCTTCTCGGTCGGCACCTCGAGCGTCGGCGCCAGCGCGCGCGGAAGTCTTGATAAATTGCTTTCGCGCGACAGAATGAGTCATCGTTTCCACCATTGTCGTCTTTTCGCATGTCACGGTACACGCTTACGTATTATGAGCGCGGCATATCATGGTTCGGATGCACGCTGCAGGATCATTCCGTGACGCGTAATGATTTATATACTCTCCCCCTTTCCCACCCCTCCATTTGAAAAGTTGATACGCGCGAAAAATGGACTCGAAAGATATTGTTACGCGTTAAAAATGGGATAAAAAAATTGCGCGAAATCAACTGCTTGTAAAAATAACGATCTCTCTCGATAAAATAACGATCTCAGCTACGAGTACAAAATGTCACCCTCATTAAAATCTGCTTGATATATACATATTAATATAGCTGTGAAAAATTATGCCGATAATATTGGTAAACGTTCGCTGCGTCAAGTTTACATTAAAATATTTCAACATCTTTGTAGGATTTTGATTGGGATCTACAACGGTAAGTTTTTGCAAAATCGCTGCTCTCGAATAACATATCGAGACAACGACTTGACTAAAGATTTGCGTCTCGCGCGAGTTGCTCTCCCTGGTAGTTACCTGGTCTTGAATTCGAGGCACGATGGCGCGGCGCCAACAAGTGGTCCATATACCAACCGGCAATCCGCGCCTAGCCATGCTTACGCCTTGATTCTACGTGCTGTAATTACTAATCAATATTATACCGCTTTCGTGCGTCGTATTACGGTGCGGCACCATCGACAAACGTGTCCTGTAATTCGAACGGAGGGGTTTCGTCAGTCTGTTCGCGCATCACCTCGCTCTCTCAAATCTCCCGAAAAGCGACGAATCACAAATTAACGGATGTAATCCGCTGCGATAATCGCCGTGAACGCTGGTTTTATTGCTTGAAAAACCGTTATTTGCACAATAACAATGCAACATTCTCCGATATATAATATTCTGGTCCGGTTTACGCGATAAACACCAATGAGTTTTAATGCGAAGTCATTAACATAGGATTTAATTATAGGAAATTTAATCCTCTCGCGGATTAAATGAGTTCCCGCTGGAATATTCAAGAATATTTTAAAATGCGGCTTTCGTATCACTTCCGCTGCAAGTGATTTTATTTCGCGTTTAATCCCGAGCTAATTCAATAAGTCCGTTCGTTTGCATGCGGAAAATAACACGGGCTCGCGCGCGCGCGGGCGGGCGTCTTAGATGCTTCGGACCGAAGTAACATCGAATACTGACGGTTGGGTCGTTCCGAAGTAGCTTGAGATTTAGACGGAGGGATGGGTGCGGGTTTAGGTCTCTCTTCTCATTAAGTTGAGTGTTGCGTGTTGCGAGGAGGCTCGAGGGGTACTCACTACCCCGAAGTGCAGTAGACACGCCAAGCCAGCGGCGCTCACCCTCGAGCTACAGGTTGCTACGGAAGATTGGCAACTTAAAAAGCGCTTTACCGGAATAACGGGGTGAGTTCGTCGATTAGAGCTCTCTCTCGGAACGGAGAGCAGCGAGAGCGCGCACGCTCGAGAACACCGACAAAGGCGTCAAGTTCGCTGTTTCATCAGTGGAATGTCCGATCGGGAACAATTTCGAAAGTCGCGCGAGCTTTTGTGTCGAACTTTGGCCGCCGGGAACGCTTTCCCACGGCTCGCAACTCGCCGTAGTTGTTATCGCGCGCGTTTTCTTTTTCGTTTCACCGTGCGGAAAGGAAAGCGCAACAAAATTGCAAAATGTCGGGCGTCGTCGTAAGAGACGTCGGGTGCCGAGACGGATTGCTAAATCGAATTTCTTCTAAGGGATGGAAGCGGCATCGGGCAACCTCGGGCACTCTCAAGCTCCCCCGTCGTCTCTTCCGAAAGAGAGTGCGGAAGACTTTAGCAGGCACATGGGTATTAAGCGCGGTCGGAGAACACCTTCTAAGTGCTAGTAAGTAGAGGCCCGAGAGAGGCACGAGAGAAAAAAGAGTGCCCTACCGCACGTGTGCGCGCACGAGGACTACCGAGCAAAAGAGAAAGGGGGATGATGGTCTTATTTCATAACGACCCATCTTACTCAAAGAGGGAATAGGTAGGTGCCACAAACAGTCAGGTGTGTGCACGCGCTTTTTCGCGCGCAGGCCGTATATACGTTTACGACGCTGTATTCCCGACGCGCGTCACACACACACATGTCAGACGGTTTCCGTCTCGCAAAGACCAAAGAAAAGGTCGCGCTTCGCAAATGTCTCCGCGGCAGGCGAGGAAATGCGCGACGTAGAGTCTCTTTACCAAATAAACTTCGCTTCGTAAACGTCACTACGTACACGACCGTCTTCCTCTTCCTTCACGAAGAGAAAAATATATTTTTCCCTCGGCAAACGAGGAGATTCTTTAAATAGTTGCGAGAATATAGTTGAAAAATTATTAAAACCTTCTTTGATGAATATATTATTGACGTTGACTTGGGCGATAATATAGCGCTCGCGCGTTTGCTTTAGTTTCGCGTAATTTTATGAGAAAGTGGCTTGAAAAAACATGAAAGCTAAACTCCCCTTCGCTCCCTTTTAGCGGCGTTTACCCTTTTGTTATTTTTCTCCGAGCAATTTTATTTCGAAGCCACCTTCTTTTCTCTCCTTCCATCCGCCCTCGACGCGTACACCGCGGAAGTACCGTCATTACAGTTCAATCATGCTGCTTTTCTTTTATACGGGTGCGCTATTCGAAAAGCGCCTCGGCTCGCTTCACCCGTCTCGCTTTTATATACGTCCGTAGATGGGTATATGAATTCTTTCTCTCTCTCTCTCTTTCTACAGCAGCACGATAAAATTGCTTCTGTGTCTCTGGCACGTCTACTTTATGGGGATGCTAACCTGTTTCATATCATGGTTCGGGGTAATAAAGTATCCCCCTCTCGTCTATTTTTCTTACCGTCACGCGCTATCCTTTCCCGCAACGCTTCAGCGAGACAAAGTTTCGAATTTTACGATTATTCTTACGGTTCGATAAAGGATCATATGCAACCATTCTTTTTCATGTATTATAAACCGCTATCCGCTAAAAATTTTGGCAAAAAGATTGCAATTTTCAATTTTATCAAAGATAGTGTGTGTGTAAGTTTACATGAAACTCACACATGAAACGCGCGATAACCTGCATCGCGGTTAAGGAAAAGTCAAAACTTTTCTCTCCTCGCGCAAAATTTCAAAATGTAAATAATTTATTTTTTCGTAATCTACTACATGTATCTCGCAAATCTCTCTCTCTCTCTCTCTCTCTCTCTTGGACAGTTGTGCGCCGAGAGAGACGGGATTTCGACGGGACGGACGTTGATAGCTGGCTCTAGTTAAACTTCCCAAACCGTCGTCGATTGAGTTAGAGTTCGCTTCCCTGCAAAGCCTGCCGGTGAAACCTGCGTCGCGCTCGTCTTGCTTGCGCCGAGTTCGGAGCTCAATTTGGAAATTGCATCCGCCGCGACCGCCTGCCCGCCCGCCCGCCCGCTCGTTCGCTTGCTCGCTCACTCGCTCGGAGCGCTCGGTGCTCACGAAAATACGAAGGCAGATTTTGTCTGATATTGTTGGAATTTTGTAGCGTCGCGCTGCGGGCAGAATGAGCGCGGTATTTGCACTTTTAGCGCCTCCCCCTTTCATCCCACTCTCCCCCCGACCGCTCTGTTTTACCATGGAAAATTGAAGCTCTCGCACGGTTGAGTAAACATTTACACGAGCATTACGAGAATATTACATTGTAATATTGCATTTCCGCGTTTCACGAATCATAAGTTAGCGAATAGACACTTGGCAACGAATAACACGCGAGTCTCCGCAATGTTGTATTATTAGCGACACGTAACGTACGTAAACTCTGTGTGTTTTAATCTGTGTTTATATAGAAAGAGTTCGCGTCTCACGTTTGTCAATCGATAGTACAAAATATTCGCGTCAATAATTCCCGAAAATGAAAATTACATTTCCGACTTCTGTATCCGTAATTTAACTATGCATCTCATTAGACATTGTTGCAAAACGGAGAGTTAATGCCACCCGTGCGAACAAGTCGCGGATTCGCCCCACGTGCGTCTGTTTGTTAAATTTAATGGAAGCCGGGAAAAAGTGAAGTGAATGTTAAGCAACTGATGTTCTGACGAAGTGTCAGCATATAAAATACAGCTCAACAGGTGCACCATAAGTAAGATTCACACGTAACGACGATAACTCGGGACAGGTTCTGTTCTTCCGGTGCTGCAGCTAAAAGCGGCGCCTGCTGCTGCTGCTGCTGCTGCTGCAAATCTCGGGGGATCGCTTTGTAAGTCGGAGGCCGCGTGATACATAAGTGATGCGCCGTTAAAGCGGCCTCCGTGGAGTGGAGTTAGTTCTGTATGCAATTGCTCCGTTCCTGCCTATTCTCCAGCGTTTCGATCCTATACGGGGTTATACATCGTCGTCATTAGCCCATCTCGGACTGAAACGCCCATCCGCGTATAATTTAACGTCTCTCGTCGCCTTTTCGAAGTATATAACGCCGTTTATACTTAAGCATTCTCTTACATTATTTTTTACGCGTACAAATGTGTCAACTTTTTCCGCAGTTACATATAATCTATTTTCAATCTTCACAAACAATTGCAATATAATTTATTGTAATTCGCTACGATTCAACCGAAAAAAAAAAAAAACTTTATTCGAGAACGGGATTGTCCGAAAAGTCGCGGCGGTCTTGTCGATATCGATTCTCGCGCTACCGGTCGCTTTATATCACGTATCTCCGTCCTATTAAACCGAACATTGTGCACGGCGCGCCGTTATATCGTCACCTATACCCTGAAAAGGTTAGCTGCTCGTTCGCGCTGACGCGGTAATCTCGTTACCGTCGAAGCCCGCAGCTGGTGCGAGCTACCTGGCGCAGCCGAAGTGGGAGAGAGAGGGCCGAAAGCATTTAAACATTCATAGAAGCTTCCGTCGTCGTCTGCGCAAGCTGGTGGGGCGGGAGGGCTCTCGGCGGCGCCGAAGTTTCCGTTCCGGCGTGTGTGCACGGCGCACATATGTGTATAAAAGGCCGCGGCACGCGTGTGCGTCTCGCGCGACTCGAAGACAGAGACCGCCGCGAGGTCTTAATGAAGCCCATTCAGCCCGGCTATTATCGCGGAGACCGCGTAATCGTCTACTCTCTCTCTCGCTCTCTCTCTTTCCGCGAAGACGGTTCTCACTTAATAATCATACCCCATATTCCGAAGCCCGGCGTGTTAATGGCTTCCCGTCGCGCTCACATCCGCGTCGTGTAAGCTGTTTTCCTGCGTTCAATCTCGCGATGCTTCCTTCGCGCGAGTATCGCGTCGTATAACCGTTTTCAGAAAGTTATTACAGTTGTCGCTCGCGATTTTCCACGGAAATTAACGCGTCCACGCGCGACAGTGCAAAATTTCCTTCACGAGAGAAATATTCTCGGAAATAAAGCTGTAAATAAAAGGGTTTACACAGGGTGTATTTTTATATAATCGTGACAAAGTTATCTCAAGCTGATAATTCAATTCGATAATTGGATTGCGATCTTGAAAATTCTCAGAATGTGACCAACGCGCGCGTAACCTGAAAATTGCCATCTTGTGATTATCTCGAGATTCTCAACGAACCCGAGTTCATTAATCAGCGAGTCATCCCGAACACATTTTGCGCAACGGCGGTGACTTTCGAGATACTCGTCCGTATACTTTACTTCCTCGTCGGCAGTATCTGCATTTGTATCGGAAAACAAATTTGTCCTTAGGATAATGGATGAAGCGGTTGCCGGAGTCACGGAACGTATTCCACGAAACGTGCGCGAAATTCCTACACGGCTTCGTAATTAATGAACTTGGGCTAAATGCCGCGCCCTGGTTACCTAACCTAAACCTACGAAAGGGGGACAACGTAATTGAATGCAGATGCGCGCAGAAAAACCGGCATGACGACGATCGCCGGACGATCGAAATAAAGTGAATCCAATGACATTAAATGGCGTTTTAAATGTTACGGTAATTAAATGGATGCATTTTGCGAATAGACTTATGATGACTTCGTGAAGCAGTGCAAGTATCGCGGCTAAATATCGTCGCACACATCGATACCTTAAAACTTGACAATCTTATTTTTAAATTAAAAAAAAAAAAGGAAAATAATTTCAAACCTTGACAGGATCAGTTCCACGATACTCTAGCACGATCCCTCCTGACATGATTGTTAGTTATCTCTTGCCAACTTACCTGAAACAGAATTAAAAGAAACTATTAAAATGTCTGACTTGCTTAATTATATTTTCTGCTTTTTTTTTGTTATCGGTCATCATCGATCGATGTTGCCCGAGGTATATAAGCGTCGTAAATTAAAAAAAAAAAAGCGAGCGTGTAGAAAAGCGTCGCGAAAGAAACGTCGTAACCGAACTTTCGCCATTAGAATACGGGCTCTCTCTCTTCTCTCTCGGAAACGTTTTGTCTACGTCGATCCTAACACACTCGCGAAGGGCAACGTTCTCGTACGTCTTCCGATCCCTTTCGAAACATTCGAAACTTCGACTCGAGCTATGTCGGTGGATAATGAAGAGACTGCACGTCCCAGATAAACACGACTGTAGTAGCTGGCTGAGTACACGAGGGAAATAGTTTATTGTTTAGTGCCGCGCGGTCGGATGTTTGTGCCATGGGGGGGCTTGCAGCTGATGGCGGGACCGTTCGGTTGTATTATAGGGTGTGTAGCGCGCGCGTTTCGAGATGGAGAGCTCAGCGAGATGGAGTTCCGCGTACTGCGAGCCACTCGAGAACGAGTGCTAAGCACACGGAGAGAGCTCGCCCGCCTCCCATTCGAACCTGTCCGGGTTCTCTTCGCTACACGCCGCTTGTTGCCGTAACGTCCGTGGTAAATGCAATCGCGCGCAAAACATCCCCCTTCACTCCTCGGTCTGCTCTCGATTCGTTCTTACGTTACTGCTACGTGCACTTGCGCCGAGGTGGCCTCTAAAAATTAATGAGACCACGAACTCCTCCCGCCCAAGAGATCGCTCGCGCGCGCGTTTAATAATTCAGCCGCGTAAAAGGCATACAATCTTAGGAGCACAATCTATAAGGCTCATTAAGTCTTCATAGAGAAAAGAGGGACGTTGGCGGCTTTAATTCCCCGTGTTACTTTGTATTCAGGTCTGCCAACACACGATATTATCTTATAATGTAAAAAAACTTGCAAAAGTAAAACTTGTGTACGTGCGTGTGTATGTGTGTAGGCGCGCGCGCGACTAAGTAAAACGCAGTTGTAGGATCGTTTCTGAATCTTCGTTTAAAGTTTTGAAATATTGTACACAATAATATTGTACATTATTTGATCTTTTAAATTTGAATTCTATTTTATATAAGATGCGCGCGAAGGAACATGAATCGAAATTACATTTTGGACGAATGGAACGAATAAAAAAGATGTAATAACTCAGTCGCGCGTGGGTTTCTCTCTGTAAGGGTCGATCTCTTCTCGATGTGGCTCGTCGATCCGAATTTCCTCAGCGAGGAACTCGCGCAGTGTGCGCGCGTGGCGAGAAGAGGACTCCTCTCTCCAGTGATTTCGGTGCTCGACGGAATCAGTGCGCGGCACCACTCTCGTAATATCGGAGCCCCATTAGAAGCGACTGGGTTCCTGAATTGGGTTTCGAAAGACGTCACTTTACGGTGGAAGCGCGACGCTATTACAGGCACTGCTAGTTAGTGCGATAGTTCGAGAGAGCACGGGAGTAGGCAAGGAACCGAGCGGGGCGAGGACGAAAGGAGAGGGGGTATAAGGTGAAGGGTAGTTTCGAAGCATCTTGGCGCACCGTGTCGCCTTGCGCAGGGAATCAACGGCGGAAAGTACACCCGCTGTAAGGGAAAGATGACAGAGGGTGCTCCGGTCCGCCTCTTCGTCCCTTCCTCTCTTCCACCTCCTCATCTCTCTCGCATGCCGACCACCTTTCGCTGAACCCTCTCTTATCCACCTCTCTGAGTTTCTCTCGCTTTCTCACGAGCGTGGTAACATCTCGATGGTACAACTTCTCCAATGGCGGAGTATCTCCACTAGCGCTGTGCACGGAGCAAGTTTCGTGGCGATAGTGCACACTCCACGTAAATTAACTCGCTTACTTTGGGCTTGATTGCATATCCTTATGGCTCAGCGCCCCCGTCGTCTCTCCCTTTTCCTCGGGCCGTTGATCGGTTTCCGCCGCCACCGCGTCGTTTCGCGCTCGCACAATTATTTGACGAAGAACGAATTTTCATTAATCGAACAATGAGTCTCGTTATATGAGGGAAATGCGTTTCGCGCGCGCGCGCGCGAGAAATCGGTTAAACCGAATTTCTTGAGAGCTGAAATTAACGTACATCATCTCGCATTTTGGATAAAAAAAAAGAAAAAAAAACAAAAAATATACTTTTTGAATCTTATATGGAAGTAGTTGCTTTTAAATAAATCGAATAAATATGTGAATATAGAAAAACAGTAACAATAAAATTCCTTTCCGCAAACTACTGCGTAAAAAACGAAGCGAGAGCGAGATTTCTCGACGTAATAGAATGACGACAGACACATGGGCAAGAACATGCGTCGATATCAAACTGCGATTACGCGCGTCGCAGTCTCACACGTTTGGGCAGATAGTTGGTAGCGGGTTCTAATCTTGGATTATGGTGCTCGGCTGACGCAACCCCCGCGGTCCTCGCCATTTCGCCTCTCAGCTCTCCAGCTGGATCGTACAATACGTCGTCGTCGTCGTCGTCGTCGTCGTCGTCTGCCAGTGTCGAGTGTCGGCATTCGACTGTCGGCAGCTAGGCGCGCTCGACAATGGTCCGCAGACGTTACCAGTTTGACTCTCACCGACACCGACGGCTCTTGTCGCCGTGAATTTCCTATAACTTTCCATTGAAATCTCCCCCGGATAGGAATAAGGGTTGGTGGCTCGAGCTGCTGTTGAGGGACGCGAGGAAGGAACGTTGGATTGAAATCAACTGCGGCAGTACCGCGACTAGACCGACGAGCGCTCGAGTCGGGACGCCGAACTTATATGCGAGACGCGACGGCTATGCCGCGTCGGCAGAGAAAGAAATGCGCGGCGGAGAAACCTTTGTATGTGTTCAATAACATCGAGAATCTGTGGGAATCGAAGGGAAGAGAGTTCGCGATCACAAGGGCGGGCAAAGCGGGAGAGAGAGAAGAGAGAGAGAAAAAGTACTTGACGTTACATGTTTCCTGTATTTCGAGGCCGCGAACAAGCGGAAACATTCTTGCCACGTGTGGACGAAAAACGGGAAATCTACAAAATTACCAAACGCTCGGAACAGTTGATCTCTGTGAGTGATGACGATGAAAGTGATTCGGTATTGCATAAAATCTTGATTCGCATCGATATTTTTTTTTTTTTTTTGACATTTGGGAGCAATTTTCTATTTCGGATGTTGAACGTAATTAAATCGTCATACGTATATGTACTTGTATACACAACTGTCATGCCATTGTGGGCAGTGAGCTTTCGCAGAAGGTGAGTGGGCGCTGAAAGGCTCTCGGAGAATCAAAGGATCGGAGTCTCACGAGGCGAGACGAAAGGAAACATGATACTTCAGAAATTCGCAAGAAGATCGTATCTCTTACGAGAAGAGAAAGGTGGCAGAAGGGTGGGAAGAGCGAGAGGCCGAGCCGGGCGAACTAATCAAGGATTTCTCGCCTTGAGCCGCGGAGCCCAGCTCGTTTCCTTTTAGGTGACGACGACGACGACGACGACGACGACGACGACGACGACGACGACGACAACGACGACGACGACAACGACGACGACGACGAGAGCGCGGATGAAAGAAGAGGATAAAAAGGAACGAATGGGGTACCTATCTCTCCTTACGGAGATCCGGCTCGAGTTAGTGTAATGAAGAGCTTTATAATAAGGACCACCGACATAAACCGCTGCCAACTGAGTTGAGGAGGTGGTTCCCCTTCCTCTCTCTCCCGCTCCTCCGCGAACGAAATCCTGCGGCGCGGAGAAATAAAACTAGCGCGGGTTAATGAATATATAACGTTTCGGCTTGATTTTATATATAACGAAGAGAAAGAGCAAGACCGCGCACTCGCACAAAAAGGAAAAGACGGCGCGGCGAATTGCCGGATGAGCGACGAAACTTCGGGACAAAGTGTCCTTAGTCATCTATCCCGCCCATCCGCGTGCACCGCTTCTTGTCCTTTCATGTTTCCGCATCGTGGGCTTCCAAGATTCACAGAAGAGGCAGCGAACGGGCGACAAAGTCCTCGCTAATTAACTCGATGCATTCTACGAACTTGTATAACGACGAATAACGTCGTATATTTTATAACGGGGAGCACATATTCGCAGCAAGTACGAGGGAGGGGGTAGTGAAGGGAAGGACAACGCTTCAGCGACGCGCGCCGCGACATAGTTGCTTATTATGCGCTCTTCGTTCCGCCGTTGTGAAATTACTTATTGCCTCGGCACTAATTAAAGGGCGACGAGAATTTTCGTTCGACTCGCAGCGTAGCTGTGCATTAACGAGCGTAGCGAACGGTAATAACGAACTTAATGAAGTCTGTCGCGAGATAAAAGACGAGTAAAACAACGAGTTGTCGATCGTCCGGAGAGAAAAACAATGAGCGTTGCGGATTGACACGATGTGTACTTCCGAAAGATTGCTGATTCACACACCCCCAATTGAGAATCTGAGAATCTCTCGTGACTATCGAGCAAAGCGGATCATCACCGATCCGTTTCGTAGCCGATTTCATCGCGCACGTCGTCGTAAAGTCGTTTTTTTTCTCGTCAGTTAGTGCCAGTCGTGACATATATGTTACACATATATATTGCATTAAATGTCGCGATCGATGCCTTAATTTTTTTTCCATTATTCTTTCGAGAAGTCCATCAGCTATACGACGAACATTCTACATAATAAATGTATCACTCGTGTTATACGGAGCGTGTCTGTCACGTGCGCGAGGGTCGCCTTAATCACACACTGAACGACATTCTGAGCAACGGAAATAAGTAACTTCAGTCTCTCGGATAATTATTGCGCAAATAACGAGATGGCTTCGATTTGGACTCGATACAATAACGGTGTCCTTTGCCGCGTTGGCTTTTTTCTTTTTTTTTTCTACTCGCGCTCGCGCGCAAAAAGTGTTCCGCGGACATTCGGCGATTCGCGATTATTTCCGTTTGAGAGACAGAGAACGGCGGGAAGAGCGAGGCGGATGGGAGCAGCGAAAGAACGAGCTCGGAGGGTCGGATGGAGCAGCGACGAGAATGGATGAAGCCTGCGGTACCAGAAACCCGACGTGCGCTCGTCTCTCGGGTAATTCTACTCGCTCGAGTACCTACCACCCTCTCTATCGCGTATACACACACAGAAGGGCTGCCGCCGATAGGCAGGGCAGGCCGGAGCCTCACGCTCGGTTGCGAGGGAGCGGAGAATCCTGCTTTGATAGCTGCGGGGGAAGTAGATTGGTAGGAGTGATGCGCCGCGGATAGAGTTCATTGGTTCCACTCTAGATCAGGCGGGTTTACGCGCAGGCATAAAAAAGGGATCGGAATGCTTTGGGATTGGTCGAACGCCCGCTGGATTGTTTGCGGGAAGCGAGCGAGAGTCGCTCCCGGGAACAACGCTCCATCCGCTTCTCTCTCTCTCTCTCTCTCTATCTATCTCTCTTCCGCTTGCAATGCACTGAAGGAGCCCTCGGCTACGATTTTCCGCTGATCATCGACGTTATCGATTCGAGGTCGGTCGGGTATAGGTGGATAGGTTGAACGCGCGTCGAAGGCCGAATTCGAGAGACGGCGGCCTTTCCGTTGTAAGGTGTTCTCGCTCAGCTTAACACGGTATCGACACGGCGCACGATATGCAGCTTTAATGGATATCGGCTACGCTCGTCGCATCGCAATTACCACTCCACACGAATCTCCATTTGATCGACTTTTAGAGGCTCGTACATTTCGCTCGCTTTTACGACAATAAACGAACGTGCGTGTTCGCGATTCTAATAAAAATTGATGAAGTCGTGAAATAAACCATCCACCTCCGATCGCGCGGCCTTTTCGCGCGAAATTCACGCACCGCACAGACCTCCCTCCTCCCCCTCCCCCACCCCCCGCGACTTACGGTCGCTAATGCGTTTAACGAGCGCGTTAACGTTCGGCAATTAAATAAATATCATTCTCGTGTTTTGTCATATTGCGAGTCAGCGTCCTTCGGGGGTCCAGCGGTCATTATTCCTACTTTTCGTGTGTGACTTTTTACTCGCGGCCTCGCGTGTATACGTTAACAACGCGACAGTGTCACGTGTATTTATGCAAACGAGGACCAGCGGCAATTTTTGTGCGAAAATCGCCCAGACGATGCGTCGCGTGTGAGGGTGAAAAAAAAAAAAAGAGACATAATTATGAGCCGGCTTATTTTTTTTCTCCCACCACCTTTTCCTCTTTCCCTTTTCCTCTTCTCCTCCCCCGGTGCACACGCTGGTAGTACACGCAAGGGAGTGCGAGTAGCCAGTGACACCGATTGCGAGTGTGTCGCACGCCTCGGCGCCCACAGCGATATCATCGCTGAATAAACATGACATTATTAAGCGGACCGCTGCCCGACAAACACTCGCGAATTAACATACAAATTGAGCGACGAGAGTGTTCAACTCTCGAGACGCCGAAAGGAGGAACGGCTGGCGCGTACATGTGTGTTGTGTTTCGCGACGATGTCTCGATTTAGAGACGTCGCGGCGCGGAGAGAAATTTCTTCGCCAAGCCACATTGAGCGTGGCGAAGTCACCGCCCCTAGCGCTTGCTAGCGCGCGCGGCGATGTCCTCGGCGATAACGTATTCGCCGTCCGTGTGGGACGGAGCGTAACGCGAATTGAAATGAACACAGCACTCCCGAGATCTGTATTTGCATACGGTGTAGCGGCGCGATGGCGCGGGAGTTATGATAAGCACGAGGACGCGAGAGAGATTATCTTCAGTTTCAAGCGCACGCACAATTTAAAACAAATATTTAAAAAAATTACGTACATGTGTCGTATTCATTCGAGATGCTTAAACATATATAGGTCGTCGATTGAAAAATTGACATCTCAAATATGTGCGTTTTGTAACGCGCAGTCACGTAATACATGTCTAAAGTCGAGAACCGGCGGCGGCGACTAACATATCCCGGCAATTCAGAAACGCACGGATGCGCCTTTTTCTCGAAATAGCCGCGTCCGGCACTCCGGATATTTTCCCGCGCGCATTTATTTAATTCGCCCCTCGGTGCCGCGTAGATGTTTCTCCGCCACATTGTCTCGATGTGAATGGCTAATGAAATTAAGCTCTCTCCTTTTTTTTTTTTTTTTTT
>QVNW01000073.1:0-115418 GCA_014825475.1 Pseudomyrmex flavicornis
CGGCTCGAATGACCGTGTAAGATATATTTCTTAACTTGTTAAAGTTTCATGAGCCTTAATACATTAATTGTTTAATGGTTTAAAAAAAACAATGTTTGTGCAAAAATTATAGTACAGAAACAAAGTTACTAAAATTTGAATAAATTAACAATTAAATAAATCAGGAGACAAGAAGCTTTTCCTTAATTTTATTTTAAATATGTAGGATAAAGAGATTGAGAGACAGTGATCGGTATCAAAATTATCCTAAACTTAATCCCTGTGCTAAACTTTATACTTAGTCGGAGGGAAAAGTTACCTAAACTTCTTTAAGACAGTTCCATCTTATTTCAGCTTTCTCGGTGACTGACGATCATTAAAGGAAATCGATTTACCTATTTGAAAATGAACTTTGAATTTGATTTCAACCGAGAGACGACATCGAAAGAGATAAGACTACTTTTCAGCAAAAGAGGATAAAGATTTTTTTCACAGAAAATTGGATCTACTTAACGTTCAATTTGTGCTATCAAGGACTTAAAAGAAAATTCTAGATTATGCAAACAATTCGAAATATATTGCAAAGCAAAACAATTTCCACAATATAATCTACACGACAGTTCCGAGACAATTGAAAATAATAACTTTATTCGATGCAAGTAGCGTGACATTAAAATTACGACATCGAGAAACACTTGTAAAGGTTTTAATTTTGGGACCTCAAAACGAGAACCGCGCCAATTGCATAAAGAGGTGAAGAAGAGAAAGCCAACTATAAGTGAGAATCGCAAAGATGTTCAAGAGCACCGCGAGGAGAGTGGTTGATCGTTAAGTGGCTCGTTCGTAGGGATAAAGTCGGTTGTTTCGGAAACGACTGAGCATTAGAGAAGTCGCATGCTTCTCTATGTACGTATATGCGCCGATCTCGGGAGCCGCCGGGCTTAAGTGAAATTTCGAGACCGACTATATGCGCGATTCTAAGTGATATTATTGCCATAATTTGGCAAAGCTCCGTCGTGAGTCTGTATCGTTATGGTCTCATTGGAATGAGGGAAACGGCGGAGGACCGAAAGAGAGAAAGACGGAGGATCCTATTTTCTACCGCGATCTATTCTCGCGTTCCGGTTCACGCGAAAGCCTGTAAACGAGGCGACGATGCACGGTCCTTGCAACACGGAAAATACAGGGAAATATGCGAGGCGTGCAGCGGCGGAATAACACTTGCCAGGAGAATCTCTCTGAGTAAACTAATTAATTCCGGCGAGGCGAAGAATTCAACGCGCACAGCCGAAAACTAATCACCGTCGAAAGTATTAATCCTCTTGCGCTTGAAGTTGAAGAATACCTATCGTATATATACATTAAACATATGTTTTCGTGCGTATTTCCACAATATATCTTGCGTATGTGTTCCTTTATATAATTACAATTATTATTTATATATAATTACTATTAATTAAATCACAAGTTATTACAATTTTTGTATTAAGCAAAAATATATTCGAGAATATGTAAAAAATAATTTGGATTCTAATTCTTAAAAGCTCTACATTTTTTCACAAAGTAAAAATAATTAGTTTTTCTTACCTTCTCACATTAAACTGATAAGAATATCAACTTAAAAGATAGACGCGAAAAGATTTGATCCGTTAGGAGATTAATTCGCGTGTGTCATGATTCGGTCGGAAAAGATAATTATTAGCTTCCCCGCAAGCTAGAGTTATATCAGGCACAAGGAGTTACATTCCTGAAGTTCACTCGTCTCCGGAGTGGGCTAAACCCTTCTTCCGACGTGCTACCGGCGGATGAGCACTTTCGAGAGTCGTTACGCCGTTTGCGACTCCACGGATTCGCCCTCATCTCGTCGCTGAAATCTGCCGGTTCACTCCCGTCTTCGTTACGGGACTACTTTATGTCGCAACTTCGTCGAGCACGGCAGATTGATAGCGACCGTAAAATAAAAGCGAATTCGACTCGATTCGTTTTAGAAACATCCCGTACAATCCGTGTCGAGCTACGTTTACATATCGCAATCTGCTACGTTTTATTTACCGTCTTTGGTATTTTGCGCTGCGTCGTTTTTCTTATATTGTCGTCATATTTAAAGTTTCAGGGATGGTGTACATCTGGAGTATCGTTTCTTTGATCATTTCACATAATTCGCAAAGGAGCTTTACGACTTACAATTATGTCACCGCGGCGCTGATTTACTCTGCGAGAGACGCGATTGGCAGGCAAGATCGACCTTAATGAGGAACTTCTTTTGATGTCTGATACTCGTTAGGTCATTACTACTGACGGGCACGTAATCGTTTGACTATCAAGGGTGCATCTACTACTTTCGTTAATACTCATAGCTATAAAAGACTAATGAGCCTCGCGAGCAAAGTTTGCGCGCGCTGTAGGGAGAAGGGGCTTCATTAATTTTCTTACTAATTAACGAGAGACGCCCGATCGCGAGGCAGCGACGGAGATTTTTGCCGAATGGAATTCCTGTGTCGACGAAGTGCGCCTTTTCCTCAAGAAAGGAGAAAAGCCGAGAGAACACTCTTCGGCTTGTTACCTAACTTGATTATTCTTCTGGAACTCATAGTACACACACACATACACACGCGCGCGCGTCTACGTTCCGTTCAGAATCAAACGCTTCTGTAAAATAAGTCATTAAAAGTTGAACAAGTTCGCAATGCAATTGCCACGCCTTTATTCGTCGCGCAATAAGTATGTCAATTTACGATATCGTTGTTATTCGAAAAAGAGAAAGAGAGAACGTAAACTGCTCGTGCAGCGATTGAAAAATATAATCACAACAAATGAAATGCATTGATGATATATAACGAAAGTTTATACATACAGCATCATTTTTTTCTGTTAATACAAATGCACGTACGAATGCACAATGATTGTGTCATTTCAATATATTTATTCAATATATTCTTTTCTAATTATGCGCATTTAAATGTTTTTAATGTTTATTTTTAATTTATTAATTATCTCACGGATATTTATTTATGACCTGCATTTATTGTGCAAAATATTAATATAAAATTTATAGTACATACACACAAATGCGCGCGCATTGTCTTACTAATCTCTTCTCTTTGATTCTATTTGCCAAACAAACCTTTGTTTAATTTTGCTGCGCACTTCATATTTTTCTGTATCTGCAGATTATTCTGATCGATTCTATAACACACAATTGAGAAAATCAGCAATGGCACCAACGGGAATTCAGTATGCTGATTCTGCGGAAAAATACATTACAAGATAAACGAACTGCGACAGAGTAGGAAAGAGCACACTGTTAAAAATAATAAAAATTCATAACGCGTTGCGCTTCGAGATATTATATGGAAAAATATACAATATTTTTCTTCAGCGTACCCCGCAGTGAGTTTTCTGTTAAGAACTCAATATTCTCCGCTCTTTCGAACCGGTGCGGTCTGTGTTTTTCACCGCCGAGCAACACAAAAGTTGTGCGCAAATCGAGTTTATCACTATCTCATAAATATGTCAATGGTGTGTATGTGTGTATAAATATTCTTTAGATTTATATTGAATATTCTCACAAAAAAAAAAAAAAAAAAAAAAAATCGTTATCGTTGTACAAAGAAGTTGTTTACGCTCCGTACAAAAAACTCTCGCATCCGCAAATCAACTTTCGACGCGCTCGTTACGAATCCGATTTGTTTCCCGTGCGTCCCGTCTTCCTATCTTCCTATTAGCGCGTACTAGTGCGCTCTGTTCCAATTTCGCCGCTTCCATTACGCGCCAGGCTATCGAATAACTATTAACGACGACGTTCCGCCCGTGAACTATTTGCGCATATATACGTCGCGAGATCTACTTCGGAGTCTGGTCGGCGGTAGCATGAAAAATTAATGGAACACACCGCATGGTTTCGAGTGCTCAACGGCAATCTACTTCTCTTCCCCGACACTCGAGTCCTCGTGTATTTCGCCGACCTCGTTGTTGGCTCGCGGAAATCGCTTTCGCAAGTCTATCGACTTCCAACCCGGTAAGTCCTCCGATGACTTGTTAGACTTTCACGCAATCCCACGCGCGCGCGGAATTGCCGCGATTATGCAGACAGCTCTCGTGCGCGTCCAATTAGCGCGGAATCGAGAAAGGCGAAGAGTCGAGAGATGAATTTCGATATACCGCGATCTCTCTCGAGAATAAGAAAAAACTGAAATATGAAGCACTCGTAGAAATCGAGTCGAGTCTACATGGATTGACATCATTTCCGAAGTGCAGAAATCGATGTTTACGTTCAATTATATCTCCTGTCAATGATTCCTTGATGACGTCAGAACTTGATATAACTAACACCGTAATACTTTTCGCTATGAAATTTACTTCTCTCACCTTTCGGATTTGATATATAGCAATTTTTACTTTGAACTTGTTTGTCTAGTTACATGAGTTTTTTCTTAGATAGATCTCTACTGAATATTTCATGCCGCGCATAATTATATGAAACGTTATCTTTTGTTCTTGATAAGATACCTAATGCAGAAAGAAAATCATAGTAAATCTGTACCAAAATTTTTATTTCAATTTTGAAACGAAAAAGATTGCTGCACAAAATAATTTCGTGTGGTACATACAATGCGCAAAAATATATTTCAAAATATTTTGAAATCATTTTCGCGCGCATATACGCATCGCGAGCAGTGAATAATTCGGCCAATGCGATTTTAAATTTTCGAAGAGAGACATGAGCGCGATATCACGCGCGAATGGCTGCAATCTGTTTTGCGTTTCTCGCCGCCGCGTCGCGCGCGTGTCCAATTCTGTTCGTCAAATCCGACAGGAATTATTTCGCGTTCGCATCGAAACGATCTCCGGATTGTTCTTTGACAAACCGTGAACGATATCAATTAGCCGATGAGAAAATTGAAGAATTTTTCATTTTATTCGCTGGTCGCTCTGATTTTTCAAAATTATTTGCTCTTGCACTGGCGCGCGTTGCTTTACTGTCCTGGCGAAATCTGATAAGCCAGGTATACGCTATCAGATACTCGTGCGCACGATCGTTGTATTGTCGAATGGAAACGCAACACTGGGATCGTATTTTTTTCCGTTAACTAGGTTAGAATGCTATCCAACTTTCATAAGTCTCTTAATGCCCAATATTAAAAACAATCTTCTGTACGCGTTTCTGTAACGCAATAGAAACGCGCAACAATCTATTTGCTGTAGACATTTCCAAGTTGATTGAACATTCTTAGTGCAAAGCTCTCTTTCTCGACGCCCAAACGTACACGCAAATGCGTAAAAGCGCAAAGCTTAATAATTTCGCCACATCTACCAAGAGCGTATAAAGAAGGGAGGGGAACAATTCGTACCGGCTTATAATTATAAGGACGTATTACAATTTCGCGAGCAACTGACTCTTTGTTGCAATTTCGCCTTGTATAAACGAAATAATTGCGAACAAATATAATTCTGCCTCGGATAGACTTGTTGAGAAGGAAATCGGGATTCGAGTTGCGATTTTCTCCCAGTCACTGCCGTTGTTTCCAAGTTAGCGGCGAGTACAGGTGGCAGCGCCGATCAACAAAATATTCGCATAATTTCCTTTCTACCACTGTTTTTCATGAAGATTAATCAAACTTGACCGTTCATGTTATCTGCATCCCGCTTGATTCGTCGCGTTTCGAGCAATTTCGGAAGTAGCGTTATTAATGACATCGCGAAAGTTGATTGCTTTTTGACAGGAGAGTACAAAGCTTGTTGTGTCTAAACCCATCTCTCTTCTCGCCCACGGTAATCAGTGAAAAATGTTTCACTCTTCTCTCGTCGAAAATTCTTTTATTTTCAGAACGGAAAAAAAGTCACGGAAAAAAGGTTTGGATCAGACTAATCGGATTGCGCGTTAAATATTCTCTTTTCGTGTGGCAAAAAAATATTGACATCAATATATAAAAATATAAATATGTGTGTATGTATGTATATGTACACACACACGCACACGAAACGCGGGAGAAAAAATGACGTAGAAAGAAATCCTTCAGTCAATAGGAATTCACTGAAAGTTGAAATAAAGTTAACGTCTTATTCTGCAGCTATTTCGGAAACTTCAGAGACATTCCCGAGTTATAAAGAGAGAGGATGCGTTTCCGCGCATATATACGTAGTCTATCGCATTGAGAGCGAGCGAGCGACGCGCGTTATTATATAGGTGTATAAAGAGCTTCTGACACGTGTGAAAATCTCACACACAATTTTCCTTTACCTACCGTATAAATCGTACTCAAACAAAGTTTGATATACTATGGGTGTTTTTATAGAGCCGAAGTGGATCAAGAGACCTGTATTAAGTGACCCATATCGATCGTTTTATACATAATAGGATTTTATTCTTTTAATTAGTTAAATTATATTTTTTTGCGCTCTTCGCTTTGCTTTTCTCAGAAATAAAGAAATATTCGCAGTCCGATTAGAAATTTCATCGTCCGAGAAAAGAAAAACAAACTCATTTCCGTGAAGAATGGGTCAACGTGACGCGATGCCACGTCGTTCGCAATTAGCGTTAATTGGAATGAGCGTACTCACTGTTAAGCTCTATGACGACAGTGGTGCTAGGCGGCGTCGCTAATTGAGTGTTATTCGCGCGACAGGTCAGCTTGGCGTGATGATGCCTCCTCGTGAGTGCCTTCACAGTCACGTTGCTGACGGTCACGACGTTGGTCTCGCCGTCCGATCCTTGAGTCTCTCGAACCTCAGTGGACGCATGAATGTTCTGCGATTCCAGATACCACGAGACCTGTGGTCTAGGCTTTCCTGCGCAGATTATAAAACAAGAATAATAAAATATGATATAACGCGCATTATAAGAAGAAAGAGAACAGAGAGAGATAAATTTTCTATAATCAAACATTAAAATAGTGTTTACATCATAATAAGACCTAAATAGAATAAAGAAATATATATGATCTGACTTTCAAACAGAAGCCTCCGGCAAAATGTCAAACGTCAATTAAAAAGTCCGACAAGCTCATCATGGCGATGACTGTAACAGTCGGAAGTAAAAAATTCCGAAAGCTGCGAGACGTATCGGCATAACGACGGCCTGTCATTATTCTTCCGCGAATGAGCCGGTCGATGGCGAGGGTAATTCGATCGGATCCCAAAGGGTTGAGTCGTGGATGTCGCCGTCAATCACGACAGTTCTCATTCGGCCCGAAACATCACCGACGCGATGGCGGCACTCTACGTCCTTCTCGGTTCCTGAGAAGTGCGAGAATATCGTCCGCTACCTGTAGCTCACCGTTACCAAATGCCACAGCTAATCATGACGAAAGCGAAACGGAAACCGTGTACTTTCGAAGGGAGAGATCCGGAGTTTCGCGGATGCGAACGGAAGCGTTGCACGTCTCTGATGTTACGCTAATTTACCGCTACTTAGCAAGCTACACTTGTCGTCCGAGAAAACAAGGAAGCTGGTAAACTGTCAGACTGGATATGAAGGAGAAGAATTGTCCGGAGGGATACTTGTGAACGGTAATTACAAACAAGAAGCGACAATAAACTGGTTCCGACAACGTAACGTCGCGAGACTAATTACACATTCGGGATGTTCTCTCTCGTTTTATTCCAAGATGGGTTTCTCGTGAATTTATACATTGTAATCACATGATGACTGTAGGCACTTCTCTTCTGGCAACTTTCAGGCAACAAATTGCACTCGCTTTGTTGTAGTTCGAGAGGTGTACGTTCAAAACCTTATTATTTTATTCAATTACATTTTGTTTTCCGAATATTAATTTTGATAAATTCTAATAGGTACTGTAGTATGAATTTAAAAAGCAATTTAAAACAATCGCACAAATGTTGTAAATTTTATATAAAACATGTAAAAATTGTGAAAAACAGAAAGATGTTAAGTATTTTCAAGAAATATATAAAATTAAAACTGAGACTAAAAACTAAACTAAAATTAAGAATATTTTTCTTAAATAAAGTTCTTATCTCCATTTCGTAATATCTTGTAAGATCACATTCGCACGAACAAACAACGGGTGTGTGCGCATACATATATTGAGCGCTGCCCGATATTAACGGATATCCATCGCCTAATCAACAGTTATTCTAGATGAAGCATCTGTCTATCTACCTCACAGATGACTGCCTCTCTCTGGCCTGGCTGCCTACACAGATATCTGTCCAATCAAAGAGACGTCTATGGATCTGTGTATACATCTTGCCGAAAGCTGCGATCGTTGACACTGATAGTTAGCTAGAACGGCAGTAATTAGAAGCGGCTATTTGCTCGCTTAGAGCTCCACATTAATAATCCGGGAACTGACATTTGCATAGCTAGTTTCTGGAGATACAATGCTGAAAGGATGCCGGTGTTATATGCATTTAATTAAAGATTTTGGCGCAATTCTTCTTATTTACACTTCAAAACACAATACTTTTCGAAATTGCAACGTTTATTGAATTTACAATAAAATATAAAAGGACGCAAAATATTTGATAAAAAAAAGATTAAATGTTCGAATAAAAAAATATTATTTTTCCATGCAAACTTAATTGATATTTTCGTATGGAAGAAAGAAGTAAAAAAAACTTACTAAATTTGTAAGAGAAAGTATAACAAAACACATAACAACATAGCATTGAAGTAAAGCGCTTGTAAATAAAGTTGTTGTTTATATCGCATAAAGGATTTGTATTTGTACGTGACTCGGAATGTTGATGCAGTTTATTCTGCATCCAGCTGCTACGTTAGAACAACTGCAAATGTTTGTTCTCACATTGTTCTTAATGCCGTGTGCGACGTGGATTTCCATGTGTTTCGCACGAGACAAGCTACTGAGACATAAAATAATTTATCAACTGCAGATTATGAGCGAACACAACAACGAACGCCGGAAATATACCGAAAGAAACAAACGGATAATCTAACACGTGCGTTACGGCCGAGACACGTATTATCTACAATCGTGTTAATTTCCCGGGCGGAGAATACGGGCTGAAATCGCATTAATTTCTCGGAATGCACGTTCATTAAACAATAACCAGGAAATAAACAGACATCCTGTTGCGAAATCGAGACTACTCCTCGTGCGCGTCCGTTGTGCTTTGGAAATAATAGATACAATCCCACTTGTAATTAACACACTAAAAATTGGCGGCAAAAGCAAATATATGCACTAACTAAAATATCGATTCACGTTGTGAAAACTATATATTGCACATATATTATATTATAAAAATAATTTTCATAGTATATTGTAAAAAAAGAGCGCATCATAAAGACGCTGATATATTCAAGGATAATGTCGCGCTTGCGACTTCCTGGTTGCGACAATGAAAATATGCCGTACATACATATACAGTCGCGAGATAACTAAGCCAGGTTTCAAAAAGGTATGCCGATAATAAGCGTGTTCATTAAGTCCTATACTATAATTAATTCCTCCATCGAGACTACCGTTTCCATTGTTCCCCGCGGGATAATTCTCTACTGCGTCTGTGTCCTGTAGGATACAAATATATATACATATATATGTATATCCCGTCGCCAGTATCTCGGAGGGCTTTTTCCTATCCGTTTTCGCGTTTCCCAGCTACATACTTCAAAGTATGAAATAACTTTATATTTTTTAAATCATAAAATAAACATTTTTGTTACGCAAATCAAGTTTTTGATAATTATAATTAGTACAAAATTGTAATCATTTTCTATATTCATTATCTTGAATAATTGTTAAACTAATTCAGATAACTCACAGCAATATTGTTGCGAGTACACATGAACGTGCTTTTGAAATTCTCATTCTTTATATATCCAACTGTTCTGTGTATTGTATTGTATTTACGCGCTGAATAATAAAACGCAATGCGAGTTATGGTTCTTGTGACTTTTGTGTACCGGATCATGCGCTTATGGAAAAGTCTTTCTCGTATATATTAGAAGACGCTGTGTGAACGAAATTCATTACGTTTTAAACAAAAAAAACAAAAAAAAAACGTTAGGTTTTAAACGTCAGCATTATCGTTTCCGCTCGCTCTCGTTAAAAAAGTATAACGCGAAGCAAGAACATGTTGTCACGAATATTTTCACTCTGCGAGTATCCGTTCATCGCCTCATCATCGTCTTGTCGTTCAAACACAGGAAATTTTCCGGTCGAGAAACTCGGCGCGGCCTCGCGTCATGCGATAAAATTAAACAATCCATTCAAAAACTATAAAGACATAAAATATCGCTTACATATCACAAAGTTCTCCGTTACCGCATTTGTAAAATTTCAAACAGTAGAATTGATGAGAAAATAATTCCATAATAAACTACTATGAATTTAATAAAGCGGACGGTCGAGCTGAACCGATATATATTAAGGTTATGCCTGCGCGAGCATCGATTGAACTTTAATCGACAACCATCGGCGCGCGCGCTCTCCGATCAACCTCAATTTGTACAAAAAGTAATAAACGCTTGAATTCATCGAACTTTTTTTCGTCGGATAAGTTTTTATTATCGACTGTGTGCACTCTGTACAACGGATTTACCTTTTGATCGAGTCAAAAAGGCGAGAAATAATCGAGATGCACGGGAGCACAACCACCACTTCGTGCCACCCTTGGCGATATACGACGTGGGAATAAAAATGTTCTAGACGAGACAAGAATGAGAAAACGTGGTTATGGCGCTGCCAATCGCGTTAAAACAAACATTTCGTCCCATGACCAACTCGCCGTGACGTTATAAAATTGTATTCGATGCAACGCGACCGACCAGCGCGGACAATGCAGCCGCGGACGGCGACAGGGAAAACACACCATGATGAAAATACACGGTGTATTGTGTGGCAACAATACGCGGCAGAATGAGCGGCCAGCGCGACGCGGCGCATCGCGTCGCCTCGCTTTTCGAAGAACACTCCGAAACGCAGCCAGTTTTAAACACGCGCATGAGGTCGCTCGAAATACGAGAGTGCGGAGCCCAGTCAATTATTTTCAACGATTGCGTTGAATCGACGCGGAGAGCAACAAGAGCGCTGTGATTGGAAAAGAAATCCGAAGCAAAAACGCGACAGCGGGAAAGGACAATCATCGCAGAAACTTCACGTGACAATGTACATATATTCGGCAAAATAATTTTGGAGAAAGTGGAAGAATGCATTTTAGAAAAATATGATTTTAGAAGATTTTATTTATTTAAGGTGACAACCGATTGTTCTTGCAAGTTGAGCTTAATTATTATTATATGAAGTAATCACGCGGTGCCACAGTTCGCGAATTCAATTTGTAAATAGAATCTCCACGCAGATTTCGGGATTGAAGCTCGAAAGTTTTTAAATTCCACGCATGTGTGGTTCGTACAATTTATATTTATTTGAAACAAATATTTTTCTCTATGTGAATTTAATGAGAATCTGGGGACAACTAACAGCTAAATGATTAGCAATTTGAATTTATTACCGTTGTTTGTTTGCCACCAAAATAGAGAAGATTTGCAAAGAGAATATATTCGATAATAAAGTTGACTTAACTCTTCGCTGATATTGTTTGCGTAATATATCCGATTCATAAACACATTCGGATTCAGTACAACTAAACGCTTAACCTTTAGAGGACGGGGGTGGTCGAAATATCGACCACCTATCAGGTTGGGAACTTGTACCGACTAATCCGATAAAATTATACATACATTTCAGGTAAATTAAAAGGTCGATTTGAACCAAAATTTTCCCGGAGTTACAGGATGTAACTTTATGTCGGTCGGGATGTATAAAGTTTCGTTTTTAGGATGCGTTTGCAGAATGCAAATCTGCCGAGCATCATCGCGCAGTAGTTTCCCTCAGTACACTTCTCGGCCTTAGAAGTTCTGTTGATATTAGGAATTACAGCCAATGCGTTATAGCGAAGTTTGAATTTCCGCAAGATACACTGCGCGAATTTCCCTTAGCCCGACCGTTTCAACCTCAAAGCAGAACGAAAGAAGCATTACCGCTTTAAGAATCGCAAATGCAGGAAATATGACTCCAAAGGTGAACAAGTTATCGCAAACTCTATTACTCGTAAAATAAAAAGTCCTAAAGATCGATTTATTTTTTTTGAAAGAAGAGAATAATTTTTGGCGACACAATAAATTATTTTCTCATCGACGTGTAATGAAAATATTTAAAAACATCGTTAAATTCGACGTTTATTCACTTTCTCTTTGCTCTCAATTTTGATATTTATTTATTTATTTTTTTGCAAATATTAACATTTCATATTTATTGGAGCACGTTTTTCTTTGAAATATGTGCAATGTGTCTGCGTTATAAAGAGAGAAAGTTAAAATAAATGTTATGTTTCTGCATTATAAAATATATATGGTAACATGCTTTTTTATTGGCAAAACTTTGTAATTTAAAAACACTCTTCTTGCGATTCCTCTTGGAATAACTATGTAGATTTGCTTGTGTTTCAAAGTATACAGTATAAAATATGTCCGGATATAAAATCAGGAGAAGAACACGTTCTATCGAGTTTTTAAATAACGTCTTTTGTAGCAAAAATTTTCCTGCGCAGGCAGTAGGTACACAAAAGGATATAGCAGGACTAACGACGAGAACGACTGCCACGAGGTCAACTCGTACAGCACGGCATGAATTTTGTAGGATTTTATGTCACAATAAAATAAATTAAAGCCCATCGTTGCTGCTGCTCTTCTCTCATGAGCCGCGCGAACGAAGAATTTTCTGATAAAGATGTTTCAAACTTGATTATTATAAAAAAAACCTCACTGCTTTGAAAAATTACTAACATATGAGATAACGACGTATTATTTAGGTTTTTATACGTAATTCTTAATTATTAATTGTGTAACACATACATTAAAAGTAGTTTATATAAAATTACGTAAAATACTTCAAAATAATCTACTCTTTAAGCTATTTTTTTATAGCAAAAAGATGCTTATTGCTGCATTGCAATTTCAAAGAATTCTGAAACTAATTCAAAACTAACGCGATTTGAACCGAACATTCAGAATTAAAATTCGACGAACAGTCGTTTTCTCGCGTTATTGGCAAAAAAATAACGCGTACGCATCTTTTGAATCACCGTGTATATGAAGCTCACAGGCGGAAAGTTTCGCTTTGCATATGCAGCCCCGGCAAGTAAACAAGGACGTGTCACGTCGGATTTTATCCCGCGCTTGTCGTCCTTCCGAGCTGTCCGCCGCCGCGTTTTGTGTCCGACTCGATTTGCGTAGCTCGGACTTGTGCGAATCTGTGCAGAGCGGGTGCACTGCTTGTTGCGTGTGTGTCGTAAAGTATCGCGTTCGGCCCGGTTTGACATAAGTGTCGGAAGCGTATTATGCGAGACGGATCTGTCGTTCTTTCCAGTCATCCGGCTGCATCGACAATAAACGCGAGTAAGAGCGAGAAGAACATTTCACGATTTTCAAAAGTACTTTTACTGAGAAAGACAAAATTGTTAATTATTATATATTATCTTCTTTGCTCAAAATGTTAAAAATGCACAGCCGATGCACAAACGATCGGTTTTGAACTGATAATAATTTTTACTATTCAAATAGAGCGTTTATGTTCTCACAATCTTTAACTAGTTTTTTGTTATTTTTTCGTCTGCTGGATATATTTTTCTTTGCGAACAGTAACAAGCGACAATCGAGTTTTTGTACCGACTTCTTGTTCGCGTCTAGAAACGATGACATTAAGGAAGAGGGAAGGCGATTTATGTCAATATATCGTATTGCAAACATATATAGCTGCGGACATCCAAGCATAGACCAAATTGTCGTGTATTTAATTGTTGTTGTTTGTTTCAAAATGATAATTGCAAGTTGTTGCGCGAAAACAGCAACTGCTACACAAAATTTCATTTAAACAGATCCGATACACGAGAAAGAGAATCACATATATAATTATTATAATTATACTATAATTATATCGCGAGTCTATAATAATTTAATACATCGTACTTGTCTCGAAAAAGTTGTTCGTAAAATCAAGCAAATTAGTTACATTCGTCAAATTTATAATTATAAAGCCAATAGTATAACACACGCGCTGCAACCGCGGAAATAATAATTAAATTATATTAATGGCGCGCAAAATTACACACCGAATTACGAAGCCGTCGACGATGTGAATAATGGAGATACAAAATGGCGCATTGTGCCCGACGCGAATTAGCACGTAGCACTTCGGGTCAGTCATACGTTCCGCTTTGGTTTATCCGGCGCGATATCCTCGGGGACAGCTAAGTAACGATTATCCGGGAGCAGCGAGTATAATATTCCGGAGCCGGGCCGCGCCCGGAGTCCTGGATGGCGAAAACGATGACTCGAATCGTTATCCGAAAGCTTCCCGACCGGCGAGAGCTATGGGAGATGCAAAGCAGCCACGAGTGCTGCAGCGAACTGCGCTAATCCTACGCTCGCATTAATAGGGTCTTTATTTCTCGCTGACGTTGCCCCGGTCGCAGCTCTATAAACCAACTACAGCTCCCGAGCCCCGCTACACTGCGCTAAATCATATGCCGTGAATAAACCGCGATTACCCAGCCAAACAAGCAACCAGCAACTCGAAGAACTTGCCGAGCTCTAAATCGACGATATCATTAAAACTATTATTATTATTATTATTATCGGCTTGCGATTACCATTTTCTCATGCTCAGCGTATTATTTCCGAGAGGATTGTGATGAGTTTGCTCTCTTTGCTTTCTGCGTTATAACATTGCTCTTAATTGAGTACAAATTAGTGTTATCGTTTTCCAACGCGTCGCTGAAATAATTACGGTGCGACTTCTTTATTTACATACGCGGAATCGCGACGGCAAACGCGATGTTGCTCCGCAACACGGGGAAATTATTACAATCGTTGCGGAAACATCAAATATCGTTATTCGCGCGAAATATTTCGAAATATATTTCGACAATTAATGACAATTTTGATATTTCCGACTCGCTTGATTTTTTCTCTTTTGTGTGTCGGTCAACGCTTACACTCCGCTCGCTCGCTTGAAATCTTGAATTAAGCCGCAAAAATACTCGCTCTTCTGGCCCATTCTTTTTTTTCTCGTTTTTTTTACTCTTATAAAAAGTCCACGTACAAGGACCATCGCAGCAACAGCGCACGCTGCATTATGAAATTGGCATGGACGTATTATGTTTCATGACGCAGGTGCTAAATGCGAGCCGACCGTGCACACCATAATCAGGATGCTCTCTATGGTTTTGCCTGTTCAGAGCGAAAGAGGTTTCCGCAAAAAAGGTGAGCGTAATTACCGTGCTCATTGACGCCGGAGATAAGTAAACCCGGCAAAAGTGCAGTTGGCAGCTTCTGCCTGGACTAATATTTACTCAAATTTTTCAAATGTACATAGAAATTTATTTAACTTTATATTACGTTTGTTTTTGTGTCAAATTATCAAAAATAAGTTATTAATCAAGTTATAAAATAGAATATACAACTGTATAAATGCGAAATAACGAGAGATTATGCGGGCGTTACCTAGAGAAGAAATCGATGAAGGTCAAAAAAACACGTTAGTGTTTTCGCGAGGCGAAACAACGAGCGTAAAAGCTATGCAAACAAGTGGCACCCTGAATTTCCCTGGCGAATGAGAAATACGCGCAATCAGCTGTTTCCGAAGAGATTGGAGAAGCGCGAGAGAGTTTCCCTACTTTTCGCCGAGGATACACGGGAAAAGAACGGACGGAGATACAAATGCGTTGAAAGTTCGCTCGTCGCATCGTTTCGCCTATAACATCGCGGCATTTCTTCTTCGCTATTTCCGCTTCCACTTCTTTCTTTACTGTGTCGCGTCTCGTCACGAGCTTTTCGCCCTGAAGTCATCAGCTACCTGTGCACGCGCGCTCGCGAAAAACCTCCCCGAAGCAAGTCGAGCGAAGAGTGAGCTCGTTTCGGTCTCGTGTGACAAATCACCTGTCCCGAAGAGTCGCGTTTCAGAGCTCGACGCCGAAGCGACGGCGAAAGGTAAAATTGCAAAAAACCTGGCTGCAAAAACACACTACGGCGACTGGAAAATTATACTATCTCAACAAAATTTACGCCAAGAAATTCAATGGCACGCGGAACAAAACTTATTTTACAAGAGAAAAACGTTTTTTATATAATTAAAAAAATAGTTTAATAATTTCATAATTTATTTAAATTGTCATCGATTGAAAAAAGATTCAATCGCGGAAAGAAATGATTTGACACAATAGTCTCCGCTGTTAACAGTTAAAAAAAACAAAAAACAAAAATCCCGATATTGTTAAGGCTAAAGTTACGTCTGACTCGTTGAGAGAACCGAACGCGATATCTTGAGGAAATCCTCGTACGTCGGATTCGACGGCGAGAAAACGGCGCGCAAGGAAAGCTGGATGAACAGCGCGCTCGCGCGGTCTCTCAGGAATCCCCAACAAGGCTCGACAATGGGAACGTAATAATAAATAAGAAGCGCATGAAAACGTAACAATGGAAACGTAACAATAAATAGGGCGAAAGACGGTAGTGAGCTGGGGGACGTGCAATAATTTCAAATCATTGCCGTGCCGCGTGGAATGCGAAATGCGGAATGCAATCGCTGATCCTTGAAATTTCTTGAAAAATACCGCGTTACCTGAAATCGCTTATTCTTCGGGCATGTATATCGAGAATACGTACATATTGACACTTTTGTTGAAGAAAACAAAGTAGAAAACTCTTTCTACTTTGTATTTACAAAATGGTAAAAAAAACTCTTTTGATTGGAATTTGAAATCTGAGCACTTTGTGTGTGTGATATGTGAAATGTACGATTGTGTTCACAAGTAGATTGTACTCCGAGCGAATTTCTTGAGTTATACGTAAATGTGTGTGTACATGCATTCGAAATTACATTACATTCTCTGTTTACGAGAGAGCCTAATGAGTATTTCAGCAGCTAACCCTGCTAACCGACGGCAATATCACGCGCGCGTGAGGGTAGGCTATTAATTATTTATCTGTTTGTTGAAATTCAATAGCATCGACGGTGCAATGCATTCGCGTTGTAGCGTATAGTAGTAGTCGGCTCGCGGAAGGCATCGAGCATCTCCGGGAAATGAAACTTAGTTCGAAACAATTCGCAATCCCGCGTTGGAATCACGCGCGAGGAGGCGGAGGCGAACGACCGAGGTGGGATAGGTTGTGGCTCGTGTTAAACTGGAAATAGTGGCTCGGCAATGTCGGTGAAGATTGGCACGAATCCAACGGATTCATCGTGCACTGCACGACGACGACGACGACAACGACGAAATTCGAAGTCAACTGTACGTTAATCTTCTGTCAGCGCGCTTTTCATCTTCTACCCGCTCCTTTTCTGTGTCGAGCTTTCGGAAGATTTTATTCCCGCCTATCTGATTGTTTCAAATTTTTATTGTTTTGCTCTTAAAAAAATATACAACAAAAGTTTTCAAAAAAATTAAGCCAGATTTTTTTCAAAGAGCATCAATTTTGTATATTCAGCAAGATAGACGAGTAAATCACATGCGCTTAAGATTGTTCATAAATAAAATGCCGTATGTGTATCGCGTCGAGAGTTCAATAAACGCTTCAATAAATTTCTGAATCGAATTTGGCGGTCTTTCAAGAAGTTGATTACACAACAGAGCGGCGAACTGCGAGGTCACTTCCGCCCTCTTCTCCTGCTTGATTTTTCTTGGATACCGAACTTCTCATCTTTTTTTACATTTACTATATCCGTGAGAAACGTTAATACAGAAAGAGATAAAAATATTCTTCTTATAACCTACCCAATTATCAACAGAATTTTGTCAAGAAGACTAGAAGAAAAACGCGTCGCGCGGCTTTGAGATGCGCTTTTGTCCCTGTATTATTTGGAAATCTTTATTAGGATTAAACAGTTGCGCAAGTGAGCGGAGTTTTCAGTTCGTCTTTTCAAAAAAGCGGAACTATTACATTTAGAAAAACAAACAAACAAACTTATTATTAATAATTGTGTTAATAAACATAGGTTTAATAACTCCGAAAGAACTAAAGGCACGATTATCACGAGAAGAAAGAAAGTTTCAAAGAGTCGCGACCGCGATGATTTATCTCTGACAATGACGGAAGTGAGAACGCATGATTCCTGGCGAGTGGGTCGAAACGGTGGCAGTTTCGGGAGATAGAAATTGGCATAAGTCCAGGATGGATTCGCTCATCGCGCGACACGATGGCTAGCGTCGTTTCAGTGCCTACAGGAAAAGTGAGCGCGGACTCTTTTAAGCTCTACCAGATCTCTCTTGCTTCGAGCTTCGCGAGCTATCTCCTCTCGCGAGCATCGTCGTTCTTTTCGAGGACTCTAAATGGAATTGGCATCGCGCCAGTGAATACTCGCGCTTCTTCGCCGAGATGGGATTTTTCCTACAGTACGCACGACATTTACGCCTCTCATCGTCGTTTCCACGAGCGATTCGTGCGCGTGATCATTTGTTTGCAATTTTCACAGACATCTAAGTCTGTCTACCCGAATAGGCGATTTTGATCGACATGAACAATTTTTGCTCACCCATAAAACTAATGCAATACAATTTGTACATATATACTTGCTTCGGAGTTTAATTTACGCTAAGTTTTCTCGAATACAACTCGAGTGCAAGGTTTCATCGTTAATCAAAATATAAGGGAAAAATCAAAATACAAACATTACTATTATAATTTTAGTATCATTTATAATTAATATAATAATACTAATAATAATAAAGAAGTAATAATTAAGAAGTAAATAAAATTATTATAATTAAAACTACAATATAAAAAATATAAATATCATAACGCAATGTCACATTCGCGACATAATGTAGTTTCTTTCATAATATTCAGCAAAAAAACTTAAAAGCGTGCGTAAAATTATATGTTGATATTACATCCGGCACTTACCGCCGTGCACCTCGCATACCAGGAACAAGTCAGCTCCCTCCGGGTAAGACTCGAGAAGTTTGCTCATGTCTCGCCTTTTCGCATCATAGATTATCGGCTTTGCTGGTGGCACTGTAAGCAGAAAAACAGAGCGACGTGTGAGCGACGCGCGAGTTATCCAGCTGTTGAAAATTGACGCTGTCGCTAAGCACGAAGCCTGAAAAAAATTTTTAAAGAGGACAGCCTAATTTCAGAGTGTAACAATTTTTTTTGTGTATTTGAAAATTCTCGTATTTGATACGAACGAAAAGAAAACGCAGCATGGGATGCAAACGATTCTTAAACTTATTTGTAGTACTTATTTGCACGCACAAAATTTTGATTTCTTACATTAGTCGAGACACCTATACAGTTTTTACCGCCGAAATTCAACCGAAGTGTAAACGCAAACAAGCCGGTGAGAGAGTCTTGTCCCGATATGTTGAATGGAAATTGCCTTTGGCTATTGTCGCGACGTCGACGCGTCTTGTAGGTTTTCACGAGCGGGCAAAACTCGATAAGCGAAACTCGCCGCGGCTTCTCGAAGCGACGAAATATTCCGATTCGGTTTACGGCAGCTTCGCGGTGACACGTGCAACCGCCGATGTCGATCGCGGCCACCTGTGCGCCCGGCTCATATAAGCCTAGGAGAAATCGACTTCGCTTTCTCCTTTGGGATTCGCGAGCTCGAGATTCCGTGGAAATCATATTTATGCAGATAGTCCGAGAAATCGCGGTGCTTTTTGCTTCGAACGAAGTGTGTTATGTGCCGCTATCGTGTCTCCTCGACGTGTGACTTGTTTGTTCATATTGTCGACGATCGTGCACGAGGGCAGTATCTCAAGCGACGATATTTTCGGGACGTGTTCTACGAGTGCAAACAAAGGTCGCTATTGTCGACGTGTGCTCAAAGCTTTGCAGCACGAAACATGTCGCGACGGAACATGATACAAATATAAGACTTGGACTTACACAAAGCAAACAACGCATTGACACAGTCATGTCGAAAACAGACTGTGTCGATTATTTTATTCGACCTCTAATTTGATATAATTCTCGATAAAATTTCTTGTAATAACGTTAAAAACTACGAGTATAGACAAATTCTTAGTCTGTCGCGGAACATAAGGATTCTTACGAGCAAATCGCTCATTAAAGATCCTTCTCGCCGAGATTAAAAACGTATCGCCCGACATCACAATTAAATTAGTGACGTGAAAGAATTCAATTATCATTGTCCGAATAAATGACGTCTATGATTGGGGGACGCGATATGATCGCCGATCGATAAGACGGCAGTTCAAATCGATATGCTGAAGAGCCGGCAACTTCTCCAGAAGAAGAGAGCAGAAAGAAACTCAGGTTCCCACTGAAATTCCCCAGACGGACGTCGTAATCTCGGCGGAGATTACACGAAGGCAGTCCCGCGTGAAGCGACGCTTTAATGGCGCTAATACCTAGCATTCACGGCCTTTTATGGCGTTTATCCGTCGGGGAGATATCCGTCGCTTCGTGCGACATTCTTAGAGCGCGAATTTTACCTCATCCTTCTAACCCTCTTGGAATCCGCCGACCATTGTTACCGCCAACAACCGACTCGCTCGCGAGAGAAAAAATCCGAAAAAGAGACGCACTCGACGTTCTTGACCGACGAAGATGACGAGGAAGTTCGCGCACGTCTGATCGAAAAAAACGCTCTCACATTCTCACGGAAAGAGCTTACACAAATGTATTCTCATATATAGGACTATTCTTATCACGTTTCGTTTGAACGTTGCGGAAAAATATTCTTTCTTTTTTTTTGTGTTTTTCAAAATGAGCTCTCTGATATCGCCATGAAGTTAAATTCTCTTGAGAAATCTCGTGGATAAGTTTTATACTTTGCAATATTGTATTTTGCAAAATGCATTGTATACAATCATTAAGCGCTAATTAGTAGTAATTTCTCGTTCGATGGTTAATTATAAAATAAATCGCCGTCAGAAACGTTAATCTTATGAATATTCAGGCAAGCAGGTTAGCAGTGTTACCGCGATATTATCATATTGTTATTCCAGGTATACACACGTATCGAACGTAATCGACCCGATTACACGGCTGTCCATCTGGAAACGTCATTCCATCGACTTATTGATAGAATCCAAAATATATAACGTCGCGATACGTGCCGCATGGAAGATTCGAAATCTTCGCGGCGTAACCTCTCCGAGAGACCCACTCATTAATCTTCCCGCGTACGATTTGCTCTCCGCCTGAGTTTTACATATTTATTACCGTCCACGGACTATTTTGGTATTCGACCCGTTACGTCGTCGAGCTCGCGGCATCGAAACCTCGCTAAAACCCCACCAAAGTCGTACAAAACGTCCTATGTGCAAAGTCAGCTCGAGAGCAATCTCGGACAATCTCCAACTTCCCCCTCGCCCTACATAGCGCGTATATATGATTCGCGGGATTCACGTGTCTTCTACGATAAAGGGAGATAGTCAGAGAGAGGTGGTGAATAGTCCTGTGGTTCACGTACGTTAAAAGGTAAGCCGCTCCGGTTCGCGAATCCCTCTGACGTTTCCCTCGAAATCTCGCGGGATGGCTCGGAGAAGGCGAGAAGGCGAGGGTAACATATGCGGGCTTCGGTATCCGCGGTACCAACTTTTACGGAAAATTCTGCTGTACAGTGGAGAGCCACCGGGATACGAAGCTGTCTTGTCGGTACGGTCGTTTTATAAATGGGCGACACGAGGTGGTGCACCTGAAAAGTCGACGCTCGCTAGTTTCTTGTGAGGATCATGTTTCAGTATGTCTTTTGCTCTTATTTTCCTTTGCTTTATGGGTCATGTGAAACACGTTTGAGTGCTGCAAGAGTACTTATTTACCGCAATTTTCCACAGTATTACTCGCCTAATAAAGATCAAAAACATTGACCAATTAATTAAAAATAATAAACATATGTATTTCTGTGCATTTTTATAATTTAAATCAAGTCTTCTTATTAAAAATCGTGCTAAATCGGAATATTGTTGCGCGATAAATGAGCGCGCTCGGTTATTTTCCGGCAAATTACCACCGTGCATCCGACACCTTTTGGGAATACGATCTTGAAACGGTGCTTAGCTATCAGTTGGCAAATCAACAGGCCGCTGTTCCACGCGTTAAGGATGGTCGAGGAGAGGTCGGTCAGAAAATCGAGAAGAATTTGCCCAGTGGGCGCACAAATCTGCCGCGTCTACGAGGGATCAGCGTCAGAGAACGAGATAGGGATCGATGTGCTCCCTTCCAGCCCATGGGACCGAAAATCTCACTGGACACACGCGCGCTTCCAACGACAACAACGTGTAAACCGTTCGGCCGGTAACACAATGGCGGGCTAGAGGCTCCGACGGAGCGAGGAAAATATATTGCTAATAGGGTTTCCAACATGGCCCGTTAGTCGAGAGTAATGCCTTACCACGAGGTGGCACACGTTAAGCTCATTTAACGAACCACCCTACTTCCTTTCTTTTCTCTCTTTCTCTCTTTCTACCACACACACACACACACTTGCTCCCACTTTTCGCCGTTTTTTGCCCTCTTGTGTTCGTACTTCTGTGGACGTCGATTAGATTTATGGACTTCCATCGTGTGTCACGCGCTCGCTCTCTCGTCGCATCGTGCTGCCGTTTGTCCGAAGGATTGCAGCCGCGATAACCGCACGTGACCGTTTCAAGTTTCTCGATTAGGAACGTATTCTTCTGCGCAAATCGCGGAAATTGTCCGTCGTCGTTTTTACACGCCTTCGCCGATTTTTTTATCTCCCGATGAAATGTGTTTCAAAATATAATTTTGTTATATTTTTAAAAATATGTTGTGTTACGAGCGTCTTTTATGCAAACAACTATTAAGCATAAAATGAATAATGCATCGAGTGTTCTCGCTTGCGCAAACATAGCGCGCGAAATAACTTGCTGAGACAGAGATATACAGGTCATAAAACTACACGGAAGTGGATACCGCCTCCAGTCTCGTCACGTTCGACAGGTACCTGGATGGCTCTTCGAAGTGCTAACGTCCTGTTTTGCTCCTTATTTCGTCGTCCGTGTACATATGTCTTCGGCGACACACAACCGTGTTTATGCAATTCGCGCACAAACACATTGGGTGCGCAACATGCAACGGGATAATATTCAGTGTTTCTCACAAACACATGTTTCCTGTTGCATGCAAATTCTGCGCGATAAAGTAAGAAAATTTTTCGTAAGTGGGCAGCGATTAAAATTTCAACACCATTAACTTCTTGCTGCAAGATTTTCCGACAATACTGCTCGCTTTTGTTGCCACGTAAACGAGAAAGATATTGCAACTTAACGCGGCAAAAAAACTTTTTTCTTTTTACTTTGTGAGTTATATTTATCAAAGTGCTCAAGACAATATAAAAATCTAGTTATTACATTAATGTAATTAGCAATATTACATTTTACATAATATTCTGCCAGTAATTGTAAGTTTTACGCGAATAAATATGCCGGAATTAAGTGATACGTCTAGATATATATATATATATATATATAAGCACGCTATTAAAATCTGATTGTCGTCCGATTAGCGACGCTTGTTCGTTGCTATCTTGCGCGTGAACTCCTCGATGAACCTTTGTGAACTCTGATGAACCCTTATGAAAAGGCTACTTTCTCCAGTTTATTCGCGTAGAATCTAGGTAACAAGAGACGTGCTTGATCCGAGACACCTCATATATACGACAGTACGCGTTCCGTATAATACGAGGGGTTGCATTTGCACGTATGTGTGTATGTGTATGTATGTATACACAAACATATCCCGGGGATGCACCTATCTCTTCCTCGCCACGAGCCGGATGCACCATTTGCGGGATATTCTCCGACGCTATCGGCGTGAGACGTGCTCGGGCGTGCATCCTTTCTCTCTCTCCCGTTTACCCCTTTACGAGAGCACGCCCCGCTATAGATTCAAAGGCATCGTCCGTTTTCCTACGAGCTACGGTACGTAGTTGCCACCCGGTGTACGCGCCGCGTGACAGCCGTCTATGACAATTACTATAACTCAGCGTTTCTTCTTTTTCTTCCGCTCGTTTTACGCCGCTTGTCCTCGAGCCATGATTGACTCAATCCCGGTCAAGGGACGTCATTTCTTTCATCCGTTCTTCAAGAACGAGAAGTTCGAGTTTGCGAAAAAAGAGCGCGCTTGTGAAGTTAGCACCTCGAAATTGAAATTTTATCGTTCCGATTAGAGTTTCTACTTTATTTTAAAAGAACTACGACTGTTTTAGCTTATGAAAAAAGTTTACGTCAACTTTTAAAATTATAAGTGACAAAGTTCTTGTATCAAAATTACTTATAAATATAGATAAAAAAATTAAAGTTACCTATAAAACTTGCAACATATTTTACTAAAGACAAAACTCATATTGATCAAGTGAGAAAATTCGGGACAAATTCGGGAAGTATGATTTGTTGCTTCTGAATGCGGCGGAAATGCAACAATGTAACACGTGGCTCCAATAGAGACATGCTACTATTGCGAAAAAGTAATGTAACGTCGCGCGTGTATTAGTGCATTACTAACGGTATTATCCCGTGAAAATTATTGCCACAGCGAGGTATAATACCCGCTATATTTCAGGTATTACGAATATTGCGATATGGCCACCGTATTTTAAGAGCGATAGTTTTATCGCTTTGACGTTACGGCTCTCGCCGTGTCTGCCTGTTCTTTTTTTTTTTTTTTTTTTTTTATGAAGCGACGCAGCAGACTGATGGAGCGACACATTTTACCGGTATATTAAATATCATGCGTGTCATCAACGAAACAAAACGAAGTTCTCTACGCATGTATATGTATATATAATATCTTAAAAAACATTTTTCGTTTTAATTACTTCGGGACTGCAGAGTGCCAAAGCAATTTTTAACACAATTTTGCGTTTACGCGTTATCCCTTTGACAGTTATAGCGTCGATGCATCTAATATAGAGAGAGCACTATTGCGTTTAAAACTGTTCTTTATATTACGAAATGGTTTACTAAAATTATCGTATCGTGAGATATTTAAGAATAATCTATATAAAAATTAAAACATTTTGATTATAATGTTTGTAATATTTTCCCCGGTTTTATTCCAGGCCAAAATAACAATTTCTGTCTTTGGAAGAGCAAGTTCTATCGTTATAGCGTTTTAGGGTATTGAAATTTTTTCTCTCACGCACATAGCATCCTACGTCACATGTATAAGTTCAACATTATTTTTTGATGTCACATCTCGTAAGAAGGGTGTCAAAAGATCATTTATCATCATGTAATGGCGCGGCGGATGCAAGATATCTGTTTGAGGCGAAATGCTGACGATCGACGGGAAAATTTCTGTTATCGCAGATATTTATGATACGCCTAAAGTGCTTCACGCTCTATTTGATAAGCGAGAAAGCGTGTACACGTCGCGAAAGATCATAAAAACAAAGTAACCAAGTAAGAACATGATGTGATTGATAGTCCGCCATGTTGTCGCACACTGATCGACATTACAAATCATGATTTTTTTTTTTCAATTTTGAATTTGCAGTTGTAATTTTGGATTATATATCGCGCACAAAAACGTCTATCAAAAATAATGTCATTTTTCACGTTAAAATTAAATATCGTTCTGGAAAACACAAAACTGCAAAAACGCAATTTTGTCCCGATAAATTATTGATATCTTTTGTTGCTTTTGGGGATATAAAGAACAAATTTTTATCGAATTGTTGCTGAAATATGAAAATGTTTATATATTTGTATTCTTTCGCCGCAAAATCCACACGACGTTGTCGCACAAAATCTATACGCACCTTAGGAATACAAAACATTCGGGGACAGAAAATATTCGCGGGCAATTCGTGAAATTTATTGAATTCTTGTGAATTGCATTCCTTTAAACACGTGTGTTAGTGCACGTGTAACCGAGTGAGCGAACGAGAGAGAGAGACGAATGTGTATTCTTTGAATTATGGGCCAGCGAGCTTTCTCGCATACACATTTTCACACAATATGGCGGTAACAGCCCGCGTTTGCCGTCTCCATGAGGCTGACAGGCTGCGTGACCTGAGTATCGGACGAAGGCCACGTAACGATTACCGTTAAAAATTTAAGAAAATTCCTATACGCCGCCGCCGCCATCGCAGCCGCTGAACCAATGCTATTTTCATGCAAGTCGAAGTGACGGCAACACACCTCCTCCCTACCTCCTTGCAACTCGTATTTTCCAACCAGCACACGTACCTCCTTTGTGCCACGAGAACGACTCTCCGCCTCTCTTTATCGCCACCAACTTCGCGTTTCTCCGTAAAAATCTCGTGGTTCGTTGAGAGCTGTCGAAATGGGGAAACGGTCGGATATTTCTCACGCGACGCGAACATGCACGCCACGAAGAGAGAGCGCGATATTTGCGAGTCGATATTTTTGCGGAGAGCGAAAGAGAAGATAACTATTTTTTGTTATTGAAAAACACGAAATTTCATACAATTTTAATTCAATGTTTTTTTTCGCAAGACAAAATCTGAAACTATAAATTAAGAAAATTATTTCATTTCAAGATTATTTTCATTTATCAAACTTTGAAAAAGCGACGTCGTTCGGAAAACTAGAGACAATATTTTTCGCGACGGCACAATGGCTCATTATTTATTAACACACGGAAAGAGTGCTGATGTATTTTTATTACGGATACGTCTCGCAAAGCATACACGCCGTCGCATAGTCTGCGGAATTAAAGCACGCTCTTTGTCGCGAATTGACGGGACTCCGAAACGCACCGTGGCGCTCGAACGGGATATTGAACAAGAGAAGGCGCATATTCTGTAGGATTTATCGGCGAGATTCCTGTTTAATAAAAGCACGCTCCATCTTCTTTTTTGACGACACCATATTTATAAATATTATTAAACATCCTCGCCCGGAACGTAGGAGACAAATCAAAAAGAATTTTCGACACGTGTGCGTTTAATATACGTTCATTGTTACATCCTCTTCAACTACCCTTTTTCTATATAAATTTTTCAGTGATCCGCTTTTTCATCTTCGACTCATAAAAGAGATAACTAACAACAATAACAAAGAACCGCTCTTCTCCATTATTTCACGTCCAGTTTCGACTTATTACTCCAGTGTCGGCTTATTACCGGAAACGGTCACTTATCTGGCTCGATCTCTCTTTCTCTTTCTCTCTCTCATTCTCCTTTAAAGAAGACTCTTTCTTATTTCAATATCATCTTGATCTTTACGAACTTTCGACTACGTATACACGGAAGAACTTTTAATAATTTTTCTTTTTTACGATTAAAGACAAAACTGACAAACACGAGTGATGTTAAAGCGAACACATTGATAAGCCGAGTGATGTTAAAAAGAAAAAGTATGGCTGTGGAAAATTACTGATTCTACTATAATTAGAAAGCACGTGATATTGAGAGAACATATTTAGTGCATACAAATTATCTATTTGATTATTTACATCGTTAATTTGAGCGCGAATTACTCGCACAGAATATATACCGTTAACCTGAAGTACTATATCGTAATCATATTGTTGCTCAAACTTTAGTACGAAGTTTGCGTTCATTACAGGCTACGTATGCTTCTGTGTTGCATATTGAATGCTACCAAGTTATCACTGCTTCATTCGTCAACTAATCTCAAGTTATATCGAGATGGATTTGCTATGATTGCAAATTATTTTAAATATAAAGAATTTTACTTTATCGTTTAAAAAACTCGAGTTTTTTTTTCAGTAAAAAGCGTTTTTTCTAGAATATTGTATCAAACAGAACTAAAACAAAAAAATAAAATAAGGAGTCTAAAAGAAGACGGTACATTCAAAAAGTACCCGGCGAAGAAGTCTTAATTAGCAAAAGATAAATCTCGCATTCAGTTTCACGAGTGTTTCGCACATGGTAATCTTTTATCGATGTGCTCGACATCAAAGAACAATTGAATATTTTCAGTGAGATATGACTTGTATAAGAGAGAATAGAATGATTAAATTTATAAGTCACTGAAAAACACGAGTTTGTGTTCGGTAAGCAAAAGGTTGTTAGGCCTATTTTATCGATTCCACATTAATAACTATTTAAAGACAATTGCCAAATTACGATCAATAAATATATATTTTGAAATCAATTTTAATAAATTTACTGTCATAGTTATATCGCGATGTTAGAGATTATATAAGATCACTTTTTACATTACCATGTACTGTAACGGCTTCAACGTTCGAGAAAGCATCACACTAGCAATCGGTGACACGTAATTGTGAATAAAGTGGACGAACAAACGGAAATTTGCACCAAAAAGTTAGCGAGATAACGCAAGATCAAGCTTTTTTCTGTTCTTCGCCGTCATTTTCCACCCTCAATCAAATACTCTGCCCGCCCCCGCCACTTGCAACGCGACGGAAAAAGTTTTTCAGATCCGAATTGCGGTTTTTATTCCGCACGAGCGATTTCCGCGGCTCCCGCTGTTCCGCCTTCGAATGTCGTATTTCCCTTCGGTAATTACTCGGTAAAATTCGCCTCCGAAATGCTGACGGGACACTCCGTGACTTCTGTTCGGTGAACGCTTCCGTTCGATTTGCCCATCAAATTCTTTTATCGAGTGTCCGTTTTTGTCAAGGCCGTTTTAACGTAGATAGTAGATAACGTGCGTGCAACTTTTTTTATATGTCATACTGTCAATTGCAAATATAATACATATAATCTAATTGTTTAATAGTTTCGTTTTCACCTTTCAATGATAATAAAATCAAGCGCGCACGAATCTACATTAAAAATTCGCTGTATCGAAGCACTCTCGTTCTATCACGTGACAGTTCAGATAAAACAGTGTAACATAATACTCTTATATATTGTTAATATTCTATATACGTATCATACATGCATTTGACAATATTATATATTCATGGATTTCCATCTTTGTTGATAAAACGACACACAGTGATTTATTCGAATGTGATCAGTAGTGAATTCACTTTCTTATTTGGATAAGTTAATTAGGCTCACCAATGTCAGTGTTTTTTCCAATTGTCTGTTGGCTGCTCCAACTGTTTACATCGACGTGTACAAGTCGCGGTTAATTTTACTTGTCCTCTAATTACGTTCCTTTTTACATTCACAACATTGTTTAAAATTTATAGAACACCACGACACCTGATGTACGATAACTCAAAGCACTCTGCGTTTGTGCGCGATTTTATTCCGTTCCGAGTAAGGCTTCAATGAGAATAAAGTTAAGACTATTACGAACATAAAAAGCTATTAATCGCGAGTGCTAATTACCGATCCGCAATAGTTGTCCAATATTTTATTCGACATTCTGAGATATTCACTTTTTAATTCACTTTGAAAGAAGAAATCGCGAAAGACGCAAAGAACGAACAAGACGTGCGGCTACCTAGCGCGAAGCTTAAGCGAAACTGAGCAGACAAGAGTGTGTCAAAACAAGAAACGCCCGGACGCCAATTCCAGGAATACAAGCATAAGTTAGAAAAAGATGTCTGAAGTATTTGAAAATTAATGAGAGCAGTGATGTTCGACTTTTAAAAATAATGTATTTCTTAAATTTCTTTTATATAGAAAAAAAATATTTCAGATAAGTAAATTAAATAGACTTTTTTCTAGATCAACTGGCGAGAACTATTAGACTAGTTATAAATAAAGTTGCTCGCAAAATGTGATTGTCGTGTTGCTTCAATTTGAAGAATATCGCCTGTCAATCCCGAAAGATCAACATCACAACTTGAAAAATAAAGAGATATAAAATGGCGACGTGGAGGAAAGAGTATAACACACAACTTGAGGCGTGAACGTAGCCGCGGATCACGTTTCCTCTCGTGTCGACGCGGACGTTCGTAAAACTTCCAATTTCCGCGTAAGGTACAAACCGTAAAACATCGCGGTGTTTCTATTTCGACGAAACGACGACGGACTCATCCCATCTCCCCTCTTCTCGACATTCCCGTCGATAGCGAGAAGAGGGAGAGATCGTGCGCTTTTAATACAATTTTTATAGCTACCCCCGAGGAAGATATAGTGGATCGTGACAGGACGATCAAGAGACGCGGTGGGGATGTGAGAGAAGAAGAGGATAATCGAGAAAGGAGAGCCTGGACACGGCTGCGGATCGAATATTCGCGGCACGTTTCGTAATTTATACAGGCTTTTATCTTTCGGAAAGGATTAAGGCGACGAATGTTGCGATAAAAGGATCGTTCGAGGGAACGCAAAAATTGTACTCGTAAGACATGAAAATTGCACCCTCACGACAAGAAAAACGACGACACTCCTGTTATAACAGAGAAAACTGGATTTCATCTGAAAACTGGATTTTGCTTTTAATGTGTCGAGAGAAACAAATGTGAAGTTTTGTTTCCCGAGTTTTTTCTCCTATGCCTTAAATATATATAAAAATTGTACTCAAAATAAATATATTGCGGAACTGTCAGAAAGTTTTTTTCTGTTGCTAATTTCTATTGTATATATTTTACACAAGCAAGCGTATATTTACATAAATGTAACTGTAATATTTGTCGACACATGTAGTTTATGATAAAACATGCCTTTCTCACGCTCTTGTTGTGAGCACATACAGCGAATTATTTCGACGCGACGACGTTGACGGCAAGAGAAAGAGCATACGCCATCTTGTGCAAAATTTATATTCATGAACGAAGACTGAGGGAGAAAGCTATACCATATTGATACATCTCGTCGACGATCGAAATCATCGAGTGAATCGTGTGTGGCGGAGAACAAAGGATGCGTATAATGAAGAATCGATAAACTCAAGCTTGAATGTTCTTTCCAAACGAGAAAAAGCGAGAATGCAACGTTGTTTCTGAGTTAGGTACTTGAGATTTCCCATCGTGCTGTGTCGCGCGGAATCGAGTTTCCTTCTTTTCGAAATATCATTTTGTTTCTTTTCGTGAAATTTTATCGGAGCAAAAATAGCACCGTATTGTCATAAAAAAAGTGCAAATCGATCTGTTTATAACAATTTTATCGTCGCTGATAGACGTCATCAATTTTATTCGAATTGCTTTGTAAATTAATAATTGATGACGTTATACGTATGTTGTTGCCTTATTTTTTTTCTTTCTTCTCTTGTACGTATTAACATTCGCATTATTCAATAACAAATGAATGTACACTGCGAATCTATTAGTCTCGTATGGCTATCAATCACGGTCTTTTATGGTGACCGTACGATCAATGCGGCACGAAATTCTCTCATCTTTGTACGAAAATACAAACGCGCGCAGGTTTACGGCGTAATAAAATTTTCCAGCGGTCGCTGGCTGAAGCAGACCGCGATGATGTCGAGTGCGATATCGAGATTTATCGGATGGCCGTTTTCAGCGCGATTGAATCTCTCCGATTCTTCGAGTCTTAAATCTTTGTGCGTATCATCGCGCGGATATTCTGCTCTTCTTAAGTTCTAAAGCACGATTTCGGGATAAATCTAGCTTAATATGTAATTAATAATATATATATTTGAAACTAAACTTTTATATAAAAATATATTTAAAAATTAATTATTTTTTAAATCTGAATATTCTGTTTATTCTCTTATTTGCAAAATGTTACATGACAGTAAAATATCTTCAAACACATCAAAATATATACGATTAAGTCATAAAATTTTTGAGTGACAGTTTTTAGCAGATATATTTCTGCTGTGAGATGGATCTGTTAATCCACGAACATTCGAAAACGAGTCAAATAATCGACAGCATTGACCTGCTGAAAAAGTTTTAATGTTTGAATAATCGCCTGTCCTCCTAGTTGAGAGAGAATAACGAGGATTTTTTCCACGTATATTGCACTGGTCGAAGATTTTATTTCGTTCGCGGCGAAGGAACGGCTCTTTATTACGGATTATGTAGAGCCTTCCGTCGACAAATCGCGGAATATTTCGGTGAACGGTCCGATCGTAAATCGATTCGCGCAGCTAGACTAGAAAAACGTCAAACGATGCAAGGATCGTGCAAATTCTCGGGTATCGACCGTATCGACCAGCGATACACACACACACATACATACCCTGTCTCTATTCTCTCTTCTTCTCTCTCTCTCTCTCTCTCTTCTCTGCTCGTCCTCTTTTTCTCATTCAAGAGATTCAATCGGAATGGCACTACCGGCGGCGATGCCACGAGAACGGAGCTCAGGAGAATCACGCGCCACGATAAATCTCGATATCCCACTCGATATCACTTGGCCTCGACCAGCGACGGCTGACAAATTTTATCGCGCTCGCTAAATCGTTCCCTCGCTACTTCATACATTATATACTGAGTGTTTCGTAAGCTCTGCATCATTACCGAGAAAAGTGTAGTTTTCGAGATGAATTTCGATACTTTCTTAAACTTTTAGTTTCGCTCACTTCCCGGAATTTTCTGGTTTCATTTGATGTGTGAATAAAAAAAAAACATTGCTGGCGGCTTTCTCAGGCTCTTGTTCCAAAAAGTAATAGTATCTTATTACATATTAATAGATACATAATGAAATATGTTTAATTTGCCACAAAAGAAAACCCGTAACATCTCTGTTTATTAAAAAAAAAAACCAACAACACATCAAACACGTGCAAGTCGAAGAAACATTGCATAAGACGTCTTATTACTATTAATGGCGAAGCATTGTAAGGATAGAAAAAGTAGGAATATCTCTAGCAATTCATATAGGTATACATATAGTCAAAATAAATTAACAACATGAAATTTTGAGAGTTCACAGACTCCGTCATAATAAATCTCTAAGATTTCAATAAAGAATTAGTTGCAAGAAGTCGCATATCGAATCTTGACTTGAAATGTAAATGTAATTCTTTTTTTCTCGATTGCGCATGGGTTTCGGTTAAATTGTGCAAACTTGAATTATTTTTACATATTTTATGCCATGCCCGTTTTATGCGAAACAGACATTTTGTTTTTAATAATGAAAGTTTTGTTTAAACTGCGCGTAGATTTTCCGAATTGCAGCGTTCGAAATATCGTAAACCGATAAAAGCCAAAATATAACCAAAATACGATGCAATTTTGTCGGAAGCAAAGAAATTTCTGTCAGTGCAAAATATAAAGTAATACTTCACTTAAACAAATTCAAACTAGCACGATAATAATGGAAAAATATCGTCGTATCAATACTGTATATCAAACTGAAACGAGCGTCACAGATGAGAATGATCATTTATGATATAGTAGAAATTACATTGTTAATATATTTTTCTTATTGTTCTTATATCACAATCCAACTATAATCTCGTAAATTTTTGACCTGTTTAGTCATATTGCAATTTTGAAACATTTAGAAAAAATCCATTAACGTAAATTTAGTTTTATACTGTTTTTTTGTTTTTTAATAGATATTTTTTTCAGAAATCCGCATTTAATTTTTTCTTTTATCTATGTCTCAGTAAGATGACTTATTAATACATATCTCTCTTGAATAATATATTAGACATATATTCAAATAAGTAAATATACGACAGAAAGAAAACATGAAACGGCACGATCGGCAAAGTAGCGGAGATTCGCGTTACTTGGGAAGATTGCGCGTGTGTAATGATACGCGCAAAGTGAATAGTGACATCAAGGGAGAAAAGGCGATGGAGCGAGATACCGATGGAAAGAATCGTGTCAAAAGAAGCGGAGGCAGAAGATATGAGAAGCAAAGATGCCGGTTCAGTTATGAGGACACTAGAAGATCGTTTACGAGTCTGTAAAAATCGTCGTTCTTCATCCTGCTCATGTCTTGCGGAAAACTTTCTGGCCATTTTCGCGAAGAAATCGTTTGCGATCAATTTTCCCATTTATTTTTGTGTAAAAATAAATTGACGGCGCTTACCGCGAAAAAAACCACGAGAAGAGTTTCCTCTGATAAATATGAGATGTTTTTCTGGTTTTATTGCGTCTGTTTCGCGAAAAAGACAGTTTTATCTCGCAATTTAATCACTGAAAGGCAATCAACTTACGTAAAGAGAAGTTAAGTAGAGAGACTATATTGGATTCCATTATTTAGTAAATTAATGATTCACTTCACTTGGGAAAATTATCTTAATCTCGGAGATTTTCTTCAGCTTCGCGGCTTTACGAGATACGTTTATCTTGATTTGGTAATAAATCAAGTGTGTGTGCGTGCTACAAAGACTAATGAGTCTTATCATAAATCATAATACAGGGTGATCTCGCGTTTTATCCCTCGAACACTAGATGCCAAACAACGTCTGAAGCATGAGAAGAATGACGCTGTTGGCTTTATGCATCGATCATTTTTCAGCTGTAAGCTGAATTAAAAATTAAGTTTTGATGAATTAAGTTTCACCGATGCGGCTACAGAAAGGTGTATATTTCACCGCGCCGTAGTGCCTTCTCTACGTTAAGTGAAGTCAATTTTAATCAAATTTTAATTGGAGACTTAATTACCAGGAACTTAGGATACCCTATCACTGTGTTGATCAACTGCGTTTTGAAATTACCTGTACATAATAGAGCATCCTTTGGCCCCTGCGAGCCGGTTTATGAATATATTACCAAACTTGCGTTATAAGATTTTGCTGTCAACGAGAGAGAACACGTTTTAATATAAAATTATGAAATTTCTTTATTCGCTATTCTCTTTGTAAAACAAAAAAAAATATATCGCAATATAAGCCGCAAATCAATCCGTTCGTTGAGTCCGCGTATTCAACAGAACGTTTTACACAATTTTACATGCACGCTTCTCATAACTGTCAGCATCGCTATTCTTCCGATTCGCTTCCACGGATGTGGATCCTGAATGTGAGTTTCCGCTATTCCATAGAGCCGCTAGCTCCATGTGGCTCGAAGGAAGAAGTTCTGAGCTGAACTATACAAGGGTGAGGGGAATCGATCTTGCTCGATGGATAAATATACCGTCTACGGGCTCGTAGGATTTTTCCATGCGACAATGCGTTCCTTGAAATCGAGTCGGTGTCGTTGTCGTCGCGCATTCTCAAAGGTATCGATACAGCGACTCTCCTTCGGCAAAGTTAGTAACCGAAAAGTGTGACAAAGCGAGGAATCTCGTAAAACTCTCAGCAGTACTCGGCCGAGCGAGCGCGCAAGCAAGTCGGCGCGCACTCCGGAGTTGCCGTGCATTCAGATCCTGGGAAAATACCCGGGATATCCCGCAGGGGAGAAACGAGCTGACAACACGTTCCCGGAATCGAGTTGCTGTCGATGTCGATGCAACTTCAAAGGCGTTTGTCTCCCAGGACGTGTCGCGTCCGTAACGCGCGCGCCACGAGAAAACGCCCCGAGATCTTTATTCGTCGCTTGCTGCCTCAAAAATATCTTCGCCAAAGCGTTTCGTCGAGAACCATCACTCATCCACGCGTGTTCCCCACCGGTACTTTCAAAATGTAAAATATTTCTTTCCAAAAATTGCGCTACACCGCTATAGGAAAAAACTGTTTTGAAATAAGACAAAAAAAAAAAAAAAGAAAATTCCTGTCTTCGGTCAATCGCAAAGCGCGTAGAGTGAAAAGTCGACGACAGAGAAAAGTATATATATATATATATTTAGTTAGGGAAGAACTTGGCGTTTAACCTCGTTGAAAATTTTCGCGACGAGTCTCCGCAGGGAGTTGTAGCGCGTGTGCACGCTTCGTTTGCACCGCGACACGCCGACGATGTCTATGGTATACATCCGCTAAAGATCGATTTGAAACGCGACATCGTGCGTCAAAGAAAGTTCCTGCGAATTTGACACGTGAATGGAGAGGCCCAAGAGGAGAGGTAGAAAATATTACCAGTGAGCACATTTTCGTGAGCAATTCTGTAATGAAATAAAACGATATGTAAGGAGGCACGAATCGTGACGTGAATTGTTTAGAAATTTATCTGTAGGAACGGAAAGAACTTTTCCAGCAGAAATCATGAAATATGCATATCGAAAATTAATAAAAATTAAAAAATAAAGATTTACAAGACGAGATATACTTAAAAACTTGATAAAACAATAAAAACAGTAAGAAACAAAAGTAAGACGAAGAAAAAGAGATCATACAAACAGACGTTAAGTAATTAAGCATCGCACTACTCGTTAAATAGGAGAACTCCTAAACACATTTGTCGGTCTCTTTAAGTGTTCTTTATAAAACTGTTTAATCGTCCCTTAAAACTTTGTCGTTGCAGTATAAAGATTTTTTCTTTATATTTTTTATAATTAGCATTTTGTTCATTTTTTAAATATTTTTTCTTTTGTTTATTTATTTATTTATTTTTAATCAATTTTTATCATTGTTCTTTTTTTGTTTATGTTGTGCTTGAGAAGACTTCTCCAGAGCGCCTAATAAATAAAGCAATATCTATCTTTCGCTTAGGCATTATTTCCTCGTTGCTCTCCTTTTCTGCGCGTAGCGTTTTCTCATTCACAATAAATAAAGGAGAAGCGAAACCCCGCGCGTTGGGATATCTTGTTCTTTTAATACTCGGCAAATTCCAACGGAACCTCACGCAAAGAAAAGAGGAATGAAAATCCCGGGTAGAAGAGAGTGGTGTTCGGTGTGAGCGAGCAGGAGGTTGAGAAACAAGAAGACAGTTAAGTGAGTCCTGCGGCGCGCTGAATACGCGTATTCTTACGAGAACACCTTATCGCCACGTTTTTCGTTGTCGAGATCCTTTAGTTTCTCCCGCGCTTTCATTTGTCGTTGAATGCTGCGGACGGCAACACAAACGGCGCATTCGCATATTTTTTTTTTTTTTTAACCGTTGTCGTGTCGCGGATTCTTACGAAGAAATGCGAGAACACGCGCTCTACTCCGCGCACGTGACGAATCGTTCGCTTTTTGCGAACGTTCGATTATAACGAATAATAAATAAAATGCGAGTGATTAAATCTGCGAACGATTGACTTAACCAGCGCGATTCGCAACATGAAAATTTACCGATAAAACGGTAAATGCGTATCATCAAGGGAAATTAATGTCAGTAAAGTGTCAAAACTACAAATTACACACTTTCAAGCTTGCTAAAAAAAAATCTTTAATATTTTATGAATTTTTTCTTATCGTCCAGGTTCTGATTGTTTACGCTTGTGAGCTGAAATAGTGTGAAATTGCGTTTTTGGGAAAACTGAAACGAGCAGGAAAATGTACGGAGCGGGAAAGATACGTGAGAAAAACGCAGCCGTGTGCGTTTCACATATTTTGTGATCCGTGTTGAGTTATACTCTGGAGCGATTCGTCGTATTTTCCGGGAATTTTCCATTGTCAACGTCTTTTGACAACGTCTTGCCCGACTTTTACAGCGGAGCTATTCGATATCATCCCGAGTTTACGCTCCTCAAAAAAGAAGGGTAAACGTATAATCGTCGAAGATTTTCGTGAGCGACGAACTTCGAGCTTTGCGTAATCTTTCTATGGGATCGTTACGACGTGTAATCGTCGACAACGAAAGACCGGAGAAAAGTTGTCGATTTCGCGAGAATCTTTCGCTATTACCGAGCGTTATCGTTACGCCGCCGATATACGAACAACGACGTAGTATCGTCGATTTTATAGTCGTCGAGATTATCGCGCGTGCATTCGCCCGATCGATTTACTCATTTATTTTGCTTGAGTCTCGCGTACCGGAAAAAAGTATTTTTGTTTGTTACAATTCCATAAAAAATCACGGTTTAAACTGTTATTTTTATTGCCGGATAATTACAATGTACAAAAAGAAAACTTTTTGGTCGCATATTTTATGGCAGTGTTACTCGCAATAAGGCGCGCTGCGCTATAAGGATAAATCGGCGAATAAAGTTTCCGTTACGAAATTGCCGTGTTTCACAATTTTTTTCCTGTAACAAACGCGCCGCCGCATTCCGCGTCGGGCTTACGCGAGGCTTTTCCGCGACGACGGTCGTTACTCGAGTCATGAGGATATTCTCCGGAGAGAATCTCTTTGCGAGTCGCTTAGCCTTCTAGTGAGGATAGATCACGCGCGCACGCGCCAAGTCCCGGAAGAATTTTTACTGCCGACTCAGAATGATATTACATACTTAGTCGCCGTTGCACCTGCTGCTCCGCAAAGATCCGCGTATTTATCATACGAAGGACGATCGTTGCCGGTTTTTAAGAGATCGCCGCGCTTCCGTATCTTCTCCGGATCACGTTTCCTCGTCGGATATATCCCGAAATGTTACACAGTTTTTTTTACCTTGAAACGTTAAAAAAAGCTTGTTTTGTCGGAAAAAATCTTTTTTATGTGATTAACCGTTTTTGTGTGATATTATTTATTTAAAATTATTTTTTTGTTTGTTTATCACAAGTACAGATATAAAAAAGGGTGTAATAATTAATCAAGCAATAACATCCGTATTATAATATAATAGAAAATCAATAGATGAGGTTTCCATCGTAAAATCAGTATAATTCTGTTAATAACAACCGCAGTTTCCCGCGTTATTGCCGCTCCATTATCGATCGTAGCTGTTTAGTAATTAATCCTACCGCGTAATTAATCGAAGCATCTATAATACAATTGCGAAATATATATGCAGTTGCGCCGTAAGATATAATACATTTGCTTCTTTAGTGTAACATGTTCAGTGTAACAAAGTCGACAACAGTAGATTGTAAAATCAAAACAATCAAATTTCGGAATACTAAACATTTAATTAAGATTGCAATAGAACTTGAGTCAACACATATATACACTTTACTTACGTTCTTCAAGTTTGCCTCTTTTGGCGCGAAAACGTCACAAAAGTTGTTCACTCGGCGCGGAACACGTTTGGGAACGAGTCTCGAGTAAACAAGAACGACAGGACATACCGAATCGGGATATCGAGGATGACGGTGAATCGCAGGCGTGACTAGAATAACTTCCGACCGCGACCTTTTTTCGATACGTTGTCGTCGTCATCGATATGACTTACAAAAGGGAAGATATTTCGTTGAAAGTGGAATCCTACGTATATCCTTGCCGAATCTTCAATCCGACGATCGGGGAGAATCGTCGGATCGCTAAGAGGAATATGACGTACGACCGTTTCCGGACGTCGTCGGCGCATTCAATTTTAATACGTGTCCCTACGAATTTTTATCGCGATACGTCGCGTCGAGAAAATACATATATATTTATATACGAGAATTTGTCGCGATTCTTGATTTATTTCTGGACGTGTGTGAAGATACGCGGATTTTTAGCCTTATAAAAACGAGAACATGCGCGCACATACAACACGACCAATTTTCGAGACTGTAAAACGGCAAATGAGATTAGGTTTTTTGTGCGACTGTGCAGTTTCTGTTTTTTTTATAATGCTTCTAGGTATGTCACAACGGTTAATCCTGTCTCAGTTAAAATATTGTAATGGAGATGATATATAAAATCAGCTACGCACTGAATTTTAACCATAATAGTAATTTTAATTCATTAAAGTAATACATATTATAACTGTAAGCGAATTAAAAGTAAAAAACTACATAATTATAAAATTGTAATTAAATACAGATATTTATTTATTTATTTTTTTTTTTTTGTTTTACACGAGAGTCCCAATTATTGTTTTCACAATATATTTAAAATTTATTCACAAAAATGTGCACGGAAAATATTGTCTGAACTAACAAAATTAAATGTAGTTTGATTATTTCATATTAAAACATGGTTTTATACATGCAATATAAATGAAATACACATTGAAATACACGTCACGAGATATCGAATTTTATTCACCCCCGAAAATCTTTTTATCGCAAAAAACAATTTTTATCGTGATAGTTGCAAGCTGTTGGGGAATTGACGATCGCCTATCTAACTCACAGTGAAGAAATATACGACTCTTTGAACCCGATGTGGCGCGTTAGACAGAAAGAACGGCACCGCGATAGCGACGAAAGAATTCTGCGGGATATCGAACGCTCGTTTAAAAACGAACGAGCTCACCGAGGCAGAAAAATATAGCAGGTAGACCGTCCGCGAATCTTTCTGTTTTCTTTTGATGCCGAGACACAAAGACATGATTCTCTCTTCCAGCAAAAGAAAAGGATCCGAAAAAGGCTGTGAAATCTGTTATGATTCATGATCTGATGCGCTATCGACGAAACATTTTTTAATATCGCGACATCCACTGCAGTAATGCACGTTAAATTGTATTCGCATAGTTTCGAGCAATTAATCGAACGATTTATCTTTAGAAAATCCAAAAGATGTTCCGCAAAAAATATTGTACATACAATTGAAATAGAACACAAATTCGCACTAAATTAAAAACTGAAATATGAGTCCCACAAAAACGAAGGTTTATTAAAGAAGACTATCGATTTCCACATTTGATTGATTTTATCGGAAGATGGTGGAAAGCGGACGGATCCAATAAAAATGAACGATCAAACGCAGGTCAAGAAGCAGATAAGAGAAAAAATAGCGAAAGAGAGTAACAAAGGATATAGAAATAAAGATGCTAGTCGTGCGGTTGATAGACAGCTTCTTGAGTCGCGTTCTCGCGCTTGTCAAGAGAGAAATATATCGAGACATTTTTTCTCGCGCGATAGAATTTTGAATTGCTTCTCAAAAATCGCGCGCTAAAAACGAAAATGTAATTTAAAAGTTCGCGTTACAACTATCGCCAATATATCCGTGTTTTGTTAAAATTTTATCATATTGTGCTAACGATTATTAAAACTTTTATTAAAACTATTATAACATAGCTCACTATATTGAATTTTGATAACTTGTCTTGAAAATTTCAAAGCGAGATCCATTAAATCTTATTTTCTAAAATTACAAACTCTTGATGCGAACAAGAGAATAATAAGATTAATAGTTACCGAATTGCGAACAGTGTCGGGAGGTTATATCTTTGTCGGTATCGCGAGAGCGGAAAAAAATTCTGTAGATCTCGCAATTATAACTTTCCTCGCATTAAATAGAACTCGGACGACACTCCGGATTGTTTTCGCGAGTATAAGAGTGCGCTGACCCATTTACAATTTTTTACTGCATTAAACGAAACGCAATACACGATCTGTGATGTCCGCTGCGACCCAAGAGTTCTCGACTAATATCGCAAAAGTTTTCCACCTTCTATCGTCAGTTAGTTTTCCGCAAAGTTTTTCGCGAAAAAGATCACAAATATATTCGATTTTTCATGCGACGAGCGGAGCGTAATACACGGCAGTGCAAGATCTCCTCCGTCGCATTCGTTCTCTCTGCTCTTTAAGCGGTCAACGTTTCCCGAGAACTAGGCGATCACGGGGGTTTCCTCGGAAAACAGGATACTTTGAGATCCTACGAGACTTCTTTCAACTAATGAGCATCGTGCTGTTTTTCCAGTTCAGAAAAGAAAATAAGGCAACAAGAAATTATATGTACATTGCTATTTATATTTTTAACAAAAGATATAAATTATAAATTTTATTTAGCTTTTTATCTAAATATATTCTATAATTGCTATAACAATGAGAATAAAATAAAATTATGAAATTTAATAACTTTTACTCTGTGACATATAAGAGAAGAAAATCAATAAAAAGGAAATGTTCAATTTTTTTTCAATTTTTGTTTTTTTCTTTTTTAAAATGATATCAGAGAAGACTTAAAATGATATCAGAGAAGACAAGTGAAAAAGAATATGTTAAATTTTATGAAAGAAATTAAAGATACATCACACCGGTCGTATTTTATTCGTAACAAAGGCTGCAACACAGCGCAGAGGAGCGAAGTTTTGCACTTCTGTGGCAAGTTTCACAGAGGACGCGCCATCATCCTTCAGATCTATTCGGCGGCAAAGTTTTCGGATTGGACGATCCATTATTGAGGCTCGTTTCGTCTCTGATTCATGATTTTTTTAGAATCTCACCTAACCGCGAGCACGCGGTCCGAAGCGCCAAACTTCTGCCATCCTTCTTCCTTTTATGTCTTTCCTTACCCGTTTGGGTCGAGTCGCGTTTTCCGCCTCGGGAAAAACTTTCCAAATCGCATTGGTCCGCGAACGCGGAAACGCATCGGAAACGTACGTTTCTATTATGATAACGACGAATTATGGCCACAATAAATTGGAATTAAGTCGCAAAAACTATATGTATCAATGAACAATGTATATAAGAAAAGTTTCACGAGATCGTGACAAGTTAAGAAATATTAATCTCTTCTTAAAGAAAATTCTATAAAATATTATAAATTAGATAAATATTTTATATCATTGATTATACTCAGCCAACACTAAAGTTTTGACGGAGTAAATAGAGAACGTCGCGTGTTTCGAAATTAAATGGGTTTTACTTTGAACTTAATTTGTACGTTAATTGCCGAGATATTCGAGAGAGATAAAACTCTATAAACTTGTTAGATTAAATCTCTGCGAATTTTCACTAGTCCGCTTCGAGCTCGTCTAAGCATATTTCCCAAATATTCGCAATAAATGACATGTATATATAACGATAAATAGTTGCGAGTTTGCCGTTTTAATAACTATAAGTAGATTAAGAAGTGCGTACATTAGTTAGCTTGCTTTGACATAAGTCTGGCGAGTGTGCTTCCGATCTCGTCATTAGTTCTATAAATTAATAATCAGGAGAAACGCGTTTTCGAACTAGAGCAACCAAGAAAGTTAAGCGAGCAAAGCGCGGAATATCGCGGGAAAGGAAAGACTTCACAAAGGTGGGACAGAGATGTATTTACGTCAGAAAGTCGCGGAAAATATTTCGGAAAAATGCTCGTTTGCGAGACGCGAGAGAAGAGTATGAAACCGTACGAAACTTGGCCCGATGGGAAATGGTATAGTCGAGGGCTACGCCCGTGGGTCGAGAGTGCGCGCGGAGCTCTCTGAATTTTCTATGGAATCTGCTAACGATAAAATACGAGCCCGACCGTTCCGTCATACTAAATTTCAGAATGTGTCCGCCCGGGCTTTTGCTCTTTTCCTATTCGGCGATGCGGCGACTATTTTTTCCCAGACGAGCGAGCGAACGAGCGCGCGCCCGTTTCCACGTCGTTCGCTAGATCATATCCATCATCTTCAGCGCGCGGTATTTAATTTTCATGAAAGATTCCCGGATACCGGACGTGTTCGAGGAGAAAACACTCGAGAGCGGAGCGGAGGTAAGATGACTGTATCGTTTATCGCGCAAAAAAAAGTAACTCCGGAAGAAAAGGCTTTGGAACGGGTAAAAGCGATTTTAAGGTATTATCCCACAGATAATTCCTCGCGTTGGCAAGAGAGAGAGATTAGTAGTAATAGTATCGTCGGTGAACGACGCGCTGTTATGTATTTTGTATGAACAAGCGGCGAACTGACGGGTTTAAAAAAAAAGTGCGATTACGATCTATGAACGATTTCTTAAACTGCAAAATTTTATCACGTTTCCGCTCCAACGAAACGCGATCAGAATATCCATATATTTAATCATGTTACGCGCATAAAAGTTAATTGCGTTGTGTTTAACCTTTGACGGAATATCCGACGATTGTTGAAACAGATGTGATCAAAATGAATCTTCTGAAATTATATAAATGAGAGTTAAAGTTTATATGATCTGAGATAAATGTTCAGCCTTTAAACTATCATTTTTCGAAAAACACGATCATATCGTATCATGCGGTTGTGCTTTCATTTTCGTCGTTCTATTTGTCGCATCGAGATTTAAAAATGATCGCGTTTAAAAATGATATCACCATAAGCATCATGCGAAAAACTGATGTAGACCGAAGCTCGATTATTCTCTCTGTTCGATAATGAGATGCACGTCACTCAGAGAGGGAAAAGAGGAGAAAGATCAAAGATGACAAAGCCGGTTTTTAGATGCTCCTCGGCAGTATCGGGTATTTTCGATCCTCTCGGGACTATTGTGTCGATCTTCCTTTCTGAAAGCTGACGAGTAATCACCGATAAAGGGGCTTAAACGAGGATATCCAGCGTGAAGTATCGATTTTAGCGAATCACGCAGTACTCACTTGGCCCGATGAGACGAAATTTCAGCGATTCCGACGCAGCGCGTCCTGTCCGGATTACAGGATCTATCTGCATCACTCGAAAAGCTCATTGATGATGAAGACCGGAAAATATCAGCGATGTTCGCTCGAAAATACAAAAAATCGCAAATTTCACAAAATTAATATCAATATTTTACACGATTGTAATGAATTGTAACGAGGAAAAAAAACATTTCGTAAAGATCTTCTAGAAATTATATTTAATATTATTTTTTCTCAAGTAAAATGTATGTGTGCATAAAATAAAAATATAACGTTAAACTCGCGCAAGTATAATTTATTCGGCCACGAATCTCTTCTCTTGTGTTTCTAGGTTAAAAAGTAATTTTCTTTTCAAATACAACTTCAGTTAAACTAAAGAACAGATAGTGTTTAACGTGACACGTGCGCGCGCACTTACACACACACAGAGGATACATAAATAGACAAGAGAACGATCAATTAGGCAGATCGAGGTCAACGTGGCCGTACGCTAAATAAGTGGCTAGCAGTATAGGTAAGATGGAGGATGAGAGATGGTATGGAAACTAATTTGTCCGTAAACGGCGATTAGACGTCCCTGAAGTACGCGTGCGCACGCGAAGAAGAGGAACCGGCTCCCGCGCACGTCAAAATCTAAAGTAAATCCTAATCGGATTAGCATGAGTCGACTCAACGCCCAAGCAGCTTTTGTTCCCAAGTTTCAATGACGGGTTCCTTGAGGCGTGCGTCTCCTTTATCCAATGAGCTAACGACTAAGGAGCTGCTTTCTCCAAGACAGGGAAAATTGCAAGCGCGAGGGTGAGATTGTGTGACGCGCATTATAAGAAGAGCGCACATATTTCGGAGCACTAACTGGAAAGAAAAACTTTTTTCATAAGCGTCTCAAAATTGTGTTAACATCGAAGATGCAGCCATAAGTTGAGAAGATTAAATTCACCAATAAAATTCAACGCACATAAAAAGCCCGTGCAGAAAAAATACACTTCGATAATTGAGGATAATCAGCAAATATATATAGAAAAAGAAAAGAACCGGAACAAGAAGGAAATAAAAGATAAGAGAGAGAAGTAGGAAATGAACGTCGAATATCGCATCGAGGGGTTTAGTCGTGATAGGGTTGTTTCAACTCTCGCTCCGAGAGCCGGATATACACAGCTGAGGCAATGGATCCCAAACTCCTTCCTCTCCTATATACACACACACATATATACTCCTTCGCAATGTCCGTTCGCTCGTCTCTCTTCTCTATATCGAAGTGCCGTGTGGCTCGGAATTAACCCGAGCTCGACCGGCAAACGCGGCGCTCGCGCGCGTCGAAGCGTAAAACGAAGCGCCCGTCATCGCCGCGCCGCGGCGGCGTTTCGACGTCGATGGCTTTTAACCTGCGAGATATACATCCCCTATTCGATTACGTTCTTCTCTGCGTCCTCCGAAACCTGTTCCGGGACGAGGTACTCCCGACTTAACATTAACAACGCGAGAGCAGATTGTTTAAGTTAGCAACGAGCCAGCGTCTCATTCAGCGACTCCTCGAGTTTTGATTAAAAGAAAACAGCACCGTATCGGCTGGGGTTTTAAGTCGCGTTTCGTTCTGATATGATTCAGTATTCGCATTTAATGCGCTTTTGCAAACGGCGAATCGAGCTAATCTCTCTCTTTCTATCTTCTCTCAGTGGTGCTCGTGCAGCTGATCGATTAATTTTCTGCAGATTGAAATTTACGATCTGCGTTCTTGAGAAATTTATGAAACGGACGTAACGAGATAAATGAAAAGGAATTAGGCGCACAAAGAAAAATTTCGCATAAGTAAGAATTTGTGTAACAAAATACATGTATGTGTATAATTGTGACAAATTTTCAACTATTTTGTAAAACTCGATCTGAAACAATCGATTGATTCTCACTCGGACGGAATACGAAATCGGCGAGTCGCGTTTTGAGTCAGCTTAATAGCCGGTCGACGGTCAAATTGGGTTAGGTGCTTCGTGAAAGCTTCTCTTCGTTACGATGCGCCATGTCGACGAACTCCTCTCCTTGGGGAGATCTCGGCGAGGTATTGCTTCTATTAAGAGACAAGAGCGACGAGCCCATCTCGGACTTTCGGCGCTTCCCAGAAGCCTCTCAAACTTCTAGTTCCGCTGCACGGGCGAACCGCCGCCGGTGGATACGCATCGCTGACGATCGGAGGTGTTATGGGACTAAGTTATAAATCACTTATTAGGGTTAGCGGACTTCGAGGAACAAGGTGTGTTGCTGCCTGTCACGGCAGCTGAAGAGCTTAGTAAGGCTTAAATAATTTTGACTCGGAGTATCAATGTTACTCTAATTACGGTGATTAAAATTGTCTGGAATGTCCGTAAGACACTTTGTAGCAAAATCAGACATATAAAATAAAATAATAATAAACTTGTCTTGAGTTAGTACAACAAATTGACGGGTGAGATAAAAATAAAATATGCATTATATAAATAAGTTGTGCATTTGAACAAAAATAAGTCAGCAAAAAATGCGCATGTTTATACGGTTCATATAAATAACGTTGATCCCATCGCGATTACGTTGGAACATTAATATCCCATTTATTCATGAGTTTCTCTATTTAAATATTTTCAATACACACGACGTGTTCTCTCATACATAAGAGCGGCAATTACATTTGATTTTGCCCCGTACGTCGGATTGGCATAATGTTATTCGCTATTATGGAAACGCGAAACGCTGTTGCGTAACTTTCTACAAAGTGGAAATTGAACTTTCTGCACGCGTAGAGTTGACACGTATCTCGCATCGATTTGGTGCCGAGTATTAATTACGCATGTGATATATCCATTCCGCGCTGTTAAGTTGCTCGCGTTATAAACGCGATGAAGATTATTTTACACGAGATGAGATGACATTGCATTGTTCAATTGTGCGTGAAAGCTGTTCGAAAAATTCATATATGTATATATTCTGAAAATTAAAGCAAAATTTCTGTACCAAACTGATTACAAGTTCGGTTATAAAGAAGCAAAGGAATAATTTTCTTTAGTACTAATAACGGAGTTGAGAGAGAGAGAGAGAGAGAGAGAAAGAGAGACTTATATTAGGTATATATATATGTATATGCGTGCAAACTATTATTCAAATAAAAATTATCTCCATGTAAAAAATAGAATAAACAACACGGAAGACTGCGAGTTTCGACGCCGGATAAAATTATTTCAAATGGAAATTTATTCGCGGATAAAAATTTATATTGTCGGCATTTTGAATTAAAATTTATTCGAAAAGAAGCGATATTGATTGCGCAAAAAACTGACTAATTTTCCGATTTTTAAAAAGTATATGTTTTTTACGAGTGACCAGGTTTACTCTCTAAATAAATATTCGATCAACCATTCGAGTAGAGATAGACGAATTCACTATTTACGTGAATTATAATAGGTTTTTAAAATTGTTTTATCCTTATCATTGCGACATTATATTTTCCATATATATTTTCGCGTATAAAATCCACGCGTAAAATGTAGAACGGCAAATGAGATCGAACGACGTAATATGTGATCGTTATCAGAGAAGGGGGAACTTACGACTGCAATTATCGACGACTTTGCAAATAATCCGGGAGCTTTGTTATCAGGATAAGATTCGACTTCGACGATTTAATAGTCGCGTCGACGGAAGAGCGAATCAAACTACAGACAAGCCGGCCAATCGACGGTGCTCTCTCGGCGCAATCGTTTACAGAGGATCGCTTTCAATGGTCCGCTGATTGTACGAGTGGTCGCTCGGTCTCGGATTAACGACCATTCTTGGGACCCGAGATCGTCCAATCGTAGCGACGATCGACGCCGAGTATCGGCGGCCAGCTCCGCTCGAGTTTCCCCAGTCGAGCGCAATTTTGTGAAAGTTTAACGAGTCTCGAACTAGTTCGGCGCGCGCGCGCGAAAAGTCCAAGTTTTCCTTCAAAAAAACGAAGACGGCCGCTTCGAGTCTCGAGATTTGTATTGCCACAATGAAGGAGATGTCGATTCTCGACTTTTTGTTCGATGCGACCGATTTTGCCATTGCTAACGGTTGATCGTGTTTCTCTACTTTCATATATCGACACAATTACTTTTCCGAACTGAACCAAGTTTCGAGAAATATATTCGAAAATTGAGTGGCATAGAAGTGGAAACTCGATTTTCTTTCTCGATTAGTTGTCGAGTCAACTAATTTTCTGAGAAAAGTTCAAATACTTGTTCAAACGGGAACTATTGGATCCGATATATTGAAGTTTATTTTTCGCTGCGAAGAAACACTCGAATAGTCGCGATGCTATCGCGACCGAATGCTTCCGTAAAACAGTTGCCAATTGCGACTGGTCACGACTACTGCACGTCGTCGTATTCCCGGATATCGACGACGCATTAATGCACTAATAAAAAACAAACGCGTCGTAATTTTAGTCAATACCAAGTTTTAGCGCGATTTTGCGAAAGTTTAACGAGCCTCGAGATATCACCGCGCCAGGAAATGTCTTAACTTTCCTCGGGAAAACAGCCAGGTCGATTTCTTGAAATGCAAAATCGCTGTACACAAAAAACTTGCTTTCTACACGCGCGCGACCTACCTTCCTTTTCCTTCTCTACACGTAATGGCAATTATACATAAATCGAGTTGTTTCGCAAACAGAGTTGTAAACTGCGCACTTCTTCTTTCTGTACTTTGTATACGCGCGACTCGAAAGTTATCCATCTCAAAACATAAATAACACATCCGTTATAATATTATTAACGTCAAATAGCGCGAAAAAAAGAGATAAGCACGTATCTTATTTGATGTAATAAGTTGAATATTTCGCTTTTGAGTGGACGTGTTACTCTAAACGAAACTTGTCGTAACGATTAAAGGGAGCGTTTACTTACCGATAACGGTGAGGTTAACTTTGAAGTTTCTTGTCGGCGAGTTCCGGAAGTCGACCCTGCACCTGTAAACACCTTCATCACTCTGCTGGAGGTCTAGAACAGTCAGCTGCCCCGGTGGGTTTGAACGAAAAGACGCCCTGGGGCCCCAAACGTGTGGGGCGCTCCATAGTTTCGGTTTTCCGAATTGTCGACTCCTCGCGTCGTAACTACAATTAAAAATCACATAACACGTTCTTAAAAAATACGCGCCAAAACATTACGCAATATAAACCAAAATTGTTTATTCTTGACAATCGTATGTAATAAAATATACAAAGTAAGGTTAAACATGAAATTGTAACACTTGTAAAATAAATAGCATAAATTTTATATAAGTACAGAGTATTACAGTAGATTATCACGCTGTTGATTTAACGTCACATAAAAAGTTCCAAAGTGAGTTCTTATCGCGGAGAGCGCGTTGCACGTTGCATTTGCAGTTAGGAGTCTGTTTGCGACTGATATACTCGGGCCGAGCTTCACGAAGTGTCCTCGGGTCGTGCATACAAATCACGGGATTACCGCCGCGAAATATGTCCGCCCGCAGAGTTAAATACCGCAGTTTCGCGTGTCACAAATCGCGGGCGGCAAGTCGCGCGTAGTTCGCGATGCCGTCCGCCGCACGATATTCGCATTTGTCAGCGAAAAGTTTTCCCCCCGAGAGATAGAGTTATTTTAAAATCTTTTCTCGCGCGCGCGCGAGAAGAGGAATAAAAGAGGAAGTTGAGCCGGGGCTAAATAATGCGGGTTAAGTCGGCCAGAGGGATAAAAGTAAAGCGAACGAACGAATGGTCGACGACCAAAGTACGACGCACAATACAGTCCCCCGACCGTCCCGCGGCTCTTATCTGGCTTCGGCCAATTTTTCACCGAACTTTCGCAATTCGTCATAGTCGAGAAAAGCCCGCGGAAGCGAAGGGCTCTTCGCCATCCCCTCTCGAAATCGCCCGGGTTCAAGAAGACCCAATACAGACCGAGAGAAGAGTGCACTCGACCGAGAGAGTCAGATAACCTCTTACTTCCCAGGTCGAAGCTTCCTAGAGGCGGTATTAGGTCTCGCTAAAAGAAGAGCGTGCTATATTGTTCGCGTTATGACCTACTGAGGAGCACGCGATTACAGCGCACTGACTAATTTCATTTATTCGATTTATTCGTGTCCAATTTACTTGTTCTATGAAATTCACTTTTCTCTGTTTTTTTCATTTTACGAAAAAATGTCTAAATATACATAATTTCTATAAAGAAATATTAGTATATTTTATCGAGTCTTGACAAGTTCAACACGCAGAAATATCAAAGTGTACCCTCAAATAAACGTGGTCTTATTCGATGTTAAGGATTAATTCCACTATTCTCAGAACAGCGAGACGTTCTCAGTTTCCATTACATGAATATCAACTGCGACGCAGGTGTATCCTGCTTCCTGAGGCCGTCAATTATCAGCGGGCCAGACCGAGTACGCGCTCGAACGTAAGTTCGTAAGTCTAATCGAGCGAGGTCGAGTCACGGCAAAGTTGGCGCGATAAGACGATCGGCGCCCGGGTGCCCCGAGAACAAAAGTTTTGCTATTCCTCTCTCTTTCTCTCTCCGTCTCTCTCTCTCTCGTGCTTGTGTTCTCACAACTGCCAAGACAAATTGGATCGGTTTTTAATGAGGACAATGACGTCATCGAGGTAAGTAAAGGCTCGGTCTGCAAAATTTACCAAGCGCAACACACGTCTGCGCCGGCAAACGTGGCGTCGAGCCGTCAAGCGTTGTGTCGCGCTTTTCTGATTTACGCGGTCTACATAAAATTTAAGGGAAAACTGCCGACATACGTCGACGGTAAAAAGATCTAATTGCGACGGACGGCTGCTCTCCATGGTCGGACGAATAAATTCCCTCGTGGGAAATTTTATTTGCGAAAGTCGGCCACGTTGTGTCGCGCAGATAATTAACCGTGAAGGTGAATTCTTGCCGCAGAAAGATATTTTCATAAATATCGCGTTTTAAAATATTTGCTTTATTCATATATAAAAATAAATATCAGAATAAAAATTATAATTTATAAATATATATATTAGTTGCAAATTATTCGTTTATTTTCTTTATGATCGTTTGGTGGAAAAAATTTAAGTTCATGCTGTATTACTTTGTAATTTTTTAATTTTAAAGATATATATCTCAACCAAACTTTTTCATATTTTACTTCGTAACAATTGTAATATGTTTTATTCTATTAAAGTTTTTTCCATCTTATGAAGTGTATGGAACAAAAATGTACATGCATAAACATGCATATTTATTTCAATAAGAGTAAATTGAAAGAGAGAGAGAGAGAAAGATGATATTATATAAATTATTTATCTCTCTAGAGAATTAAATGAAAATTACAAAAAACATTATAAAATGTGACACACATATACAAAATCTATTTGATTAATATAAATTTATTATTATGTGAAATAAAGTTAAAAGAAAAATCCATATAATTCATGCAAACTATTATATGCAAATAAATGCATATAATACATTTGTGTATGTGTGTGTGTATTTATATGTGGGGTACATTATACATAAAGAAGAATCTGTTTTTTACGAACATTAATAAGTCGAAGAGAAATTTCGTCGAGTATTCAACCAAAACTACACGCAATTATGATCGTATACCTGGAATTTTATCGCTTCAGAATATCGTAAGCATTTTTTAAATTATCATCCAATGTAGGTTTAATTAATACTGTCGGCTATTCGTTGCTTTCCGTCAAAAACAGCGACTGCGAGTAATAAGGCACGTCACGATCGCATAAATCCCGTCATGCGCTTTGACTGCGAGTATTTTTTGACATGTTCCACGTCCAGATTGTCGAAACTGCATTATTAATTCAGTCCGATTGCGAGCACATCCATTGGGGCTTTGATGAAGCTTTTCTGTAGAGTGCGTTTTTATTGCACCAACTCATGGAAGAGATTAATTATTTCTAGAATAAATTTAAAAAACGCCAGTTGCGTTTCAAAAAACAAACGTTTTTTACAGACACACAAATGCAATTTTTATATAATTTTAAATATTTGTTTTAATTCTTACATTTAAAATGTTACACATATACAGAGATATTTGATTTTTCGAACATCTATGTTTTACTATTACTTTGTTTTGATTTGAAATCTTTGTAAACTTAGTATAACAATACAATACCGCTTGTTTGTCATGGAAAAAAAAACGAGATTAATATATCGCAACGTTATTTTATCTTTCATTTTAGATTGTTAATACAACTAATTTTTATGATTCCCCGGCAAGATTAGATAGCTCCAATCAGTAACTGAGAACGAGTATTCAGGAATCGCTACCAGGCAAGAAATTGGAAAACTGAGGTAGAATGGAAAGACGGATAGAAAATAGAATGGCGCGTTGGCAGATGGCCTCTAAACAAATTAAAATAATTGCCGATTCACGGAAACTGCGCACCGTTAGTCTAAAAGAAGGTCTCCCATGAATACGGGCGACGCCGGAGAAACGAATGTCGCGCGGAGAAAGGGGTGAGTGAGTCGTAAGGGGACTTAACCACTCTTGGGACTCTTAAAAGGAGCTTAACTTCGCGCATAAAATTAAAGCATTGTAATTGCAGACGGCGTCGCCGCTGTGGCAGCGCGTTTCTATCTTTTTTTTTGTCCTCGAATTCTTCCTTCATTCATGTTCTTCCGTTGCCTCCGTTTCCTCGTAAAGAGGGTTCTTCTTAGTCCTTCAAACTGACTCCGATAACAATCATGCCCTTTTGCTCAACGACAGAATATAATTTGCCGCGATTAACTTTGTTACGCGCTGTCAGCGCGTAAATGATAAAATCATTATTAATTGAATTTAAATACGCGTGTGCAGAAGACATAATTATTTTAATGTCCAATGTATAGTGCGATGGTTTATTTTTTTACAGAACCTATCTACATTGTCATTTAACATCAATTTATTCATAATTTTGTTCAGCCTTTTAATAATATATACGTATATAAATACTACATATGTTGTATATAACAGGAAAGAAATAAAGAAAGAATATATATATGTGTGTGTGTATTAATATATATATATATAAATTAAATGTCACTTTTACAAGAGGTTTTTTAGTAACATTTTCAAAACTTTTAGTGTGCGCATTAAATTAACATAAGGTTTTGTCAGCGAAAATTTAACTTAATTAAACCGCGAACTTTTTTCGCAACTTTGCAACTTTTACAGGAAAATAAATATATTATATTCTCTTATTTAAAACAATCCTGTTACAAAAATCTACACTTAACAATTATGATAAAATTCCGCTTTTGCTTTGTTTCTGAAGAATAAATCTTTTAAATTTCTACATATAAATTTTCTAAGTGTGTCTCGCGCTTTATTATATTTGATTTGTCCAGTAATAACACATCATTTTATTCCGATAGAAAAATAAAAGCGCAGGGGAAATTAAATGCACCACAAAACGGTGTATTGAGCAGACAAAAATGCGATTTCTGCTGGTTCATTCGTAAAATCCGTATTTTTACATAGGGAAAATATAATTTTCCCGGAGACAACCTCTGGATACGCTTTGTGTGCGGAAACTTCTCCCGAATGATGATAATGATGATGATGAAATGATTTTTAATTGCAGAACGATAGTGCAAACAGACTGAAGACGAAAATCGTGCCACAAGTTTCTCTCTCACATAGATTATATCACATTAAATGAATGAAGTATTAAATAAATCTTTCGATATATCTATAATAAAATATGCGGTTTTTAGTGCAGAAACTGTTTAAATCGTCTAATAATATAATCGCATTTTATTACTAGAAAAGCGTGTTAAGAATCATTCCCGTAAAGACTAAGTACTTAATGAAGATGTAATTAATTACATGAGAATTAAATAAGCTTCATAGTGTATAGAATGTCCGAAAACTATAGTTTTTAGTTTAACTAATCTTTTTTTTGTTAATCAGCCTATTCTGATAACAAATTTTTGTATTGCATCAATTTGAAGTCGCTTTTTATATCAAGACAAAAAGAAAACCGAATTTTTCGCAAAAAAAGAGCGGATGCGTAGTGCGTTTTAATCCGTCTCCGGAAAAGTTTACACGCACTCAAATGTGATTGGTTGCATTCAGTTTCAAAGCGGACTTCACCGACGATCTCGACGATAGATCCCGCCGCGTCGGACGGTAACGATCTGGACGAGAGACGTTTTCGGATGCGAAATCGTCGCTCAGCTCTCCATATCCGATTTTGATCCGCTTGGAATGGCTGTCGGTCGTAGAGGAACGCCGGCGGCGGCCTGTTTCGCCACACAAGCCCTCTACGTTTTGGTATATTTCACGTTCTCCATTTTGCCGAACCCTTCGCAAGGTCGACCTATCGCAGCCGATATCCCTCTATTCAAATACCATTGTGAAACCGCGTTCCGTCATTATTCTTCCAAATAGAATTCATGCCGCGCCATAATGGGACAGAGATATCAATCGGATCGACAAGGATATAATATCCGATTACAGAGCCACAAAATGGCCCACCCGCTTCACGATGGCTCTCTCTGTAGTTAGAGGTACACGTGTCCTCCAGTCTGTGTGTTACGTCGCAGCTGGCTGATACACTCGAGCAGAAAATCGAGAATTGGTCGTTCGTCTCGCGAGTATTTCCAATAATTCTCGACAGCCGGCCGCTTCTTTTTCCCTACTCCCTTCGATCTCGCCGAGAAAAAACTCGAACTAAACGAACATTCGATTCTATTGTGCATATAAAGAACGGATTCTTTCTATCAACGGCGTTCCATCAATGGCCATTCCACATTATTCATTATTTTACAAACAAACTTGAAAAAGCTCTGTAGAAAAAAAAATCGAGTACTTCAATCAAGATTTAAATGTACAATTAAATCTTGACCAAAAAAATCGTCGTTCCACCGATAAATTAATCAAAACTTTCGTACATGGCAGACGAAATAAGAAAAAAGCGCGCTGTTTTGCAAATCTGAGAATAAAAGTGTGTTTACGCATTCGCAGAGCATCGTACCCGTCATGAAAACCTACACGAAAACGAGATTTCCGGTAGTTCAAAATCCTCCGTTTAGAGTCGTATTTACGAACACGGCGCTCGCGTTCACAATGCCGCGAAATAACAAATATCATTAACGTTGACTTAATTTCCCGTCACGCTTACGAACACGCCGCGATATGGAAAACTCTGCAAGCGTGGCGAACGCGAAACAAAAGAGATGGGAATAAAACGACACGGAAGATACGCGAGAAAGAAGTATTAATGACAAAGAAGATGCTGCTGGTTGCTGTTATTATTGCGAGAAGAGAGAGAGAGAAAGAGAGAGAGAGAGAGAGAGAGAGAGAAATGATCGGAAAGAGAATTTTTCACAATATGCGCTTGTTTCAGGCAATCCCGGAAAACGGATGATCATTCTGTATGTCGCGCGCGCGTCGTTTCTTGCTTAATTAGAATTCCTCGAAACACTTCGGGAGTGTCCACTGCGAATGAAACTGCGTAAAAATGTTCAAAATTCACGTTGTATCAAGCCATGTGATTAAAAAAGAATTATCACTATGTTGTAAGTCAATGATCTTCGCGGATGATAAACGAGTAAATTGATTTTCCTCCGAAAGGAGAGGATTTCCCTCCAAAAGCGTTCTTGATGAGTTTGACGACGCAAAGGCTGTTACTACTGTCACGACAGAGAATACGACGCAGTCTTAGCGACGGTTAATATTTACCGTCTTCTACAGGTTAATTTGGCATAGAATAGTTACGAATGTTATTTAGTCTGGCGTTGTTTGTCTTAAGAATAAATTAGTTATTCGCGAGGAAGTGTATAAAGGAAGCGTTGTCATAAAGCGAAGCTTCACGACTATTAGTGTGCAACGACAAGAATAAATGTAAATTGTAATTTAAATTCGTCTTCGTATTTTTCTTCCGCGAATCTTATGTTATTCATGTTTGCGTTCTCTTTGATATTTTTTTCGTACTTTTAAGATGATCCTTTTTATTACGGTGTATTTTCTTTTCATTTTTGTAGTTTTTTGCGACAAATTATAATAGAGATTAGTACGTGTTATAATGAGCTATTTGCGTAACAGCGCGTTCTTTTATGTTCGCTATAAAACTGATGAGATCAGAGTAAATTACGCGTAAAAAAGTCAGAAAAATGACATCCGCGCAAATTGAATGGAATGGAAAGGGTAGTCGTGGCGAAGTGATTAGCGCGCGTCGCGACGAAAAGAAATTTCCGGACGATATATGATTGGGCCGAGTTAGCGACAGGTGCACAGAAATTGTATGTGCGCGCGACAATGATGTTCGACGAACATCACGGTATATAATTCTATCGCGTCGGAGAATGCTGAATAGATGTTCGAATCGAATTCCGACCAAGATTGCGGGCGGCAGTCGCGTACCAGACAATTGGCGGGTCTATTTACGACGTCGGTCCGGGAACGCACCGAATAGGGCAGCTAGAATTATTGTATTAAGGTGGGAGACGGCAACCAGAATGTATGACGCGCACATTGCTCTCTTCTGTCGCACAAGCTGCGACATAGACACAGAGAGAGAAGAGAACGTAAAGCATAAAGAGTTCCAAAAAATATACGAGTTTTGCGAATCTACAGATTTCGCGAAGAGACGAAAGGCACTAATAAGTAGTATTTGACAAATCTTTCTTCTCGCGTTTACACAGTTTTACAACTTATTAATTTCTTTTTTTTCTTTTTTATTGAGAAAAATGTTTGTAATATTAAATAATCTTGTATCCTCTCCTAAAAGGACGAGCTCGAAAAAAATGAAGAGCTTTAGTAAATTAATCAGAATGCAGATTGCGCGGGCTTTGGTCGCGCGTCAGTGCGTCCCCATAAGTTTCATGAATAATACGCATCTAACCACGGCTTGTCGTTAGTCTCGCCGTCTTTGTCACGGAAATGTAACACTAAGTCAATGTAAATAGGTAAGGGATAGTTTATTATCGTCTGGAAGCGCGCTCTTCTCTTCTTTGTAAGACTAGTACAATAGTATAATTTATATGTAAATGTAATTAAACCGACATCCTTGTGCTAAGCGTCTGCAGAAGATATTTATTGAGCTAAAAGAGAGCGAATCTTTCGCCGACAATCGGTCGAGAGAAATTTCATACAACCGCGCCAATATTTTACGTCCAATACGCACAAATGTTGAAGCGAATTTCTTCTCTTACTTATCTTTTCTGCGACGTCAAATTAATAAATCGCCAAAAAGCGAGTTTTCCGTATCGTACAATGTACATGTAAAAACAAGAAAGACGAGACAAGAGAGAACACGGACGCGAACGGAAAAACAAGTGCGCGAGCTAGCGCGTAAGAGAATAATGCGCGCGTGACGGTATTCGCTAATTAATTATCTGAATGACTATATGTGACCCGGTGGGAAAAAATATTTCTGTGTACGACCTATGCGCTCGCATTTGTATCCGCGGGGAGAAATTTATTGCAAGAAACGCGGCGTTGAAACCACATTCGGTCGCTATAGCAACGACACTGTCACTTTTATCATATCCGTTGCTTCATACATGACTTCTCGCTAATTATTATAACATGAAAACAAACGTTATAAAAATCATATATTTGCCAATATTTTAATGAATGTTTATCTTAATTAATTAAGAAATTAGCGCAATTTCAATACATAGTTTTGTGAAATATAAATTCATATTCAGCGCTTCACTCAAAATAATTAAATATTTTGCGAAAACAATATATAACGCTATGTACTCTAATATTCTATATAAATAATTTAATATATTAATATCCTCTAATTTTCTAAATTAATGTGTATTAAATCAAAGTAGACTATATATTATGATTAATGCTCACTCTCTTTTTATTATTTATCTCAAGAGAATATGTAGAACAAATATGAAAATATTTTCGAATATATTGAAATATAACGTTTCTAACCTTGATTAATTTTTATTATTATACAAATGGAATCATAAAAATATTACAAACTCGCTGAGAAAATTTCTTTAGTCATTGAGGAAGAAATACGAAGTTTTCGCGTAATGTCTTTAATCCGATATGAAAGGCACTAGGAACATTCTTCTCGTTTGATCATCGGTCGTGCCGGCGAACGACTTCCTCTTCGAATTCCTCCATATTGCCGAGCGGCGCAGTTTTAGAAAATCGAAAATTGGATTATTTGTCGGAGCTCGGAAACATGGAACAAAGAGCGGGAAGAGTCTCACCAGGTGGATTCTACCTGGCAGAGGATCGCTTCGAAGGCCAAAGCTATATGAGAAAAGTGATGCTCGTTTGTTGTCAAGAAAAACAGTGGGGTCCTTCTTCCTCTCCAACACTATTGTCAGGGTTATGAGCAGATATCGCGATCAGAGACAGAGATGATGATGACTCTGGGGAAATCAAAATAGGGAAACGACATCGAGAACGACGTGGTCCAAGAATGACGAAGGCAAGCGCGCGGATCGTTCCAACGTTACGAGAGTAATAATCGTCATTTTGTGTGACGGTGATACGTGATGGCCGACGAAAACAAACTGGCTTTCATCCCCGAGAGGAACGCATCAAATTTTACTATCGTCAGTCTTAATATTTCGAGACATATCAGAGAAGCAAAAAACACACAGTAGTAGTGAAAACTAATTGTCTTGTGAATTTTATAAATGTTTGACCTAATTTTAAAATTAATAATCTCTCTTTCTTTCTCTCTTCCTCTCTCTGGGAATTAACATTTTGTCATTATTAGTATTTTACGCATACGAATTAGCTCTGCTTATGTGAAAAAGTTAATTATTGTAAGTATCGAGTTTCGAAACCATGTTCGCGTATACTATAACTTCTAACATCGTTAATTCAGAAACGTTAGGATTCGGATTTCGAAATTCCCTCCAGTATTAGTTTTTCTCTCGCAATAATGGCGATGTTTGAAACTCGGTTAAACAAGCTGCAAACACGCGAATAAAAAAAAATAAAGAGAGCGGCTCTTTCGTGTATTCAAGAGCTATCAGCGCTCGATAAAACGCGTGACTCTTGCTTTCGAATTGGGGGTGAGACGCAGCGCGCGTTTTCGTGTTTCACGTAAAATATCGCGTGCACACTACTATGCTGTGTGTGCACACACATACGCGCGCGAGTACTGCCGCTGTTTTCGTGTAAAACTCCGATGTACCATTTTTCTCGTCATCTCACCGCAGTTAAAATGCTTGTGGTGAAAACCGGATATAAACACGTTTGAATTCTTGCCAGCTGTTTATCGTTGCGATGCGTGAAAATATACATATATACATATATATACATATATATATATGTGTGTGTGTGTGTGTGTGTGTGTGTGTGTGTATGTGTGTGTGTGTATGTGTATGGCCGAGATACACGCTTTGTCAGATCACGCGATCGCGGTATTATGCGAGAGTGAAAGAATCGATTTGACGTTCGTGCGGATTGACATGCGCTTCCGTAATGCGCGTCAAGCCGGTTGCAAACGTTTATCGACGGGAAATGCAACGAAAAAGTTGACGGCGCAACGCACATATAAGCAGTGTCTTTTTTTTTCTCTCTTCGATTTCTGTCATTGCGCATTCGAAACGTTGATTGCATTTTCTGAAGACTCGCCGACGCAAACGTCGTCGACCGGATTACAATGGAACAAAGCGCGAGGAAAGCGTACGCCGCGAATCGTATCTTTCGAAAAGAAAATTTTCAAATAAAAATTTTTATGCACCATGACTTTGTATATAGATTCCAAGTTTTAAACTCTTCACTTTGAACTTTCTCTTTCTATTCGCATTTCTTTGAGGACTTCCACTCTATCATTTTGTTTCCTCTATCAACTTTCGAACTTCCGTATCGATTGGAGTATGGATTTGTTACTTAACTTTCGGAACATCGGCTAACGAGTTTGTTGCGTTAATGAGCGATAAAAAAACATGTCAAATCCGATTTTATCGTACATTCTCGTACGCACTTCTACGCGAAGCCGCGCGGCCAAACGCGTAGGATCAACAGTGCGCGCGCTGCAGCAGCGAGCCGTTTTGTGGACGTGCGTAAATAGGTCGCTACATCATTTGCAGTCTGGGGGTCGGGAATTAATTTCATACTAAGCGGCTGCGCGCGGAGGATTATGATATCGCAAATTGCAAATACTTGATACGATCGTGAGACGCGGGAAACACGACCGTACGTATGATTTATCGAGTGCACGCCGCTCACACCAGCGCGTCGACTCGCGCGCCCCAGCTCAGGATTGACATCATTTATTAGACGTAGGAAACGTGCGCGCATTCGCCGTTGGAAACCGCAACGATATCGCGGGACGCAGCTGTAATCGAGGTCGTCGACCGGTCGCCATATTCATTTGTCGATATAGTTACGGTGTAGATCATTGGAGCGGACCGGTCTCTCTCTCTCTCTCTCTCTCTCTCTCTCTCTCTCTCTCTCTCTGTCTGTCTGTTCCGTTCGACAGTGGTCGTCGAATGCGGTCACTGCCGCAATAATGATTGAATGTCTGCATCGGACTCGGCACCCGCGGAACTTCAATCACGTAGGCTGCGCACCCATTACAACGTCTTTGTGGTGTCCAACGAAACTGCGATCGGTAACAGCTCGCTGCCTCCTGCCACTGTTAGATCTATTGATTTCCCCATAAACATATGTGTATGATGTTCCTATCGTGCGTCTTATTAACGCCTGATCTGATAACAATACGTTTTCTGCAAAGTTAGGTTCTTGTATGATTGAGCAAATTAATCTCAAGTCGGTTTGGAATGATTAATTTATGTTTCGTTTTACTTTGTAAAACTTATTACTTACAATATTTATATGTCAAAAGTTTAGAATAAATGTTTATCACTTTAACGTGTTGTATGTATAATTTCATTTAAACATTTTCTTGCGAGAGAGAGACAAGAGTTTTTTTCAAAAGATTTTATTCATATATTTCTCCACCGACTGGAGAATATAATCAATTTACAGATCCTTAACTCGCGCGGTTTAGAGAAGCTTATACGATTACACTTTGAGCCATTTCTATCTCGGTTATGGCAAAATCTATGTCGCACACCAGCACCGAGCGCTCGCATACTCGGTGTGCGGTCGGTCCGTAGTAATAGTAACCGGGCATTGGAATCCGCCAGTGGTCGAGAAACGACTATGGTCGGACTGCGGTGCCCGTCCTCTTCGCTCACTCTATGCGGTATTAACTTCTATAGAAGTTAGACCTCTTATTATAGTCCGAGACCAATCGAAAATCTATTAAAGTGTTCAATGTTGCCCGTAGATTTGTACATCGATTTTATATACCTATATATCAGCTGTAATTACTGTCGGATCTATTTCTTGTCGTAACATTCCTAATACTTTTAAAATCGAGAAAGAATTAGTTAAATGAGAGAGAGAGAGAGAGAGAGAGAAATATGTTAGCCATATTTTCATTATTTTAAAATATCAATGTTATAGTGTTATTTTAGGTTTCTATTGTCACGATTTTATCGCGATTGACTTCAAAAGTGGTAGAGATGATGACCCCTTTGTTTCACGCGGCCGCGATTCAGTTTCCCGGTCGGGAACGCAGTCGGCATAGTTATTTTAATCCGCGCGAGCGTCAATAGGAAGGATAACGACGCGTAAAAATCGCGCGTAATAACGAACGACGGCACGGTTTGCCGATTCCAGCGTATCGTGACGAGAAATCCGCCATTATGTCGCGTAACGGCGCGAACAATGGCGTGATAATTCCAGCCGGTGGTACGCGCATCCGGTCACGTGTGACATCCTCACAAGTCTCTGTGCACACGCACATACTAGTAACACGTGTTCGTCCGTTCGCATCATGTAAGTCGGCCACAATAGGGAGACGAGAAAGCGAAGGGACAATTGACTAGTCGTCGATCGAGAACATTTCCGCATGCACAAGATTGCGTTTAACTGATTGCAGCACCGGTGACACTTCGCGTGTCATAAGCAGTATATATCAATATATCAAGCGACGATAATCTGCTTTTGAAAGTGGCTTGACGACGCGGTTAGATGAACAGTAATCTTATTGCATTTTGTTAAGCCGACGCGATATTCTCTAAAGAATGAGTTCTTCGTAACATTTACACACATATAAGGTAATTAAAAAATATCAAATTAATAAACCAAGATACTTTGCTATTAGCTGATCAATTTCTTTTTATTAAATTAATATGCCATCATTTTTCTAAATTTAATCCTACAATAATACAATATATATAGTTAAAAATCAATAATAACACAACGATATCTCTCTAACATAAACGTTGCAGAGCGCGATTGAATAGCAAACTTGATGTAATTGTAGCAGCGACGAGACCGTTTCCGCAAGATTCGGGCGACACCGCGCGCGCGTCATGGCGTTAACACCTGGCGTCAGCGCCATCAATGCGGCAGGACGATCAGCACTTCCGCGTTCGATGGAAAGAGGAGGAGCATTCGCAGCTGCACGCCGCGAAACTTGCTAAGTTTCCCTCGCGCACAATTGATCTAGTCAGCGCCACAAGGAATTACGCGGAATTCGCGAGCGCGCGCGGAAGCTCGGCGATCTCGCTGAAGAAGGCTGCAATAACGCACAGGTATACACGATCGTGTACTATACTCGAGAGAGACCGACGTTTGCAATAGACGACATTTGCATATAGGTACAGATGCGCTAGTGTTCTATATATATGAAGCTTGCGCGCTTTTTTTTAAATAGGATGCTAATAAGAATGCTAATGTGCACAATAATAATTTTTTTTTGTTTTTTTTTTTTTTCACTCAAAGACTGTCGTCAAAGGCAACTCGAAAAATTAACTTAAGCGTCCTTTCTTCGCTTATTCGACTTGACAAAATGTATCTTTGAAAAACAAATTGTTGCTACCGCGCATAACGATAATCGACAATGAAAACGAAATTGATAAAGGAACACACAAAAACAACAAAGAAATGATAAGTTGCGAGAAAAGCTGAATGAGAAAACGCGTTTTTTGCGCGTATCAGTGCGTTCATGTACTAACTAGTACATGAACAACAATAATTACAAGCTGTTTTTTTTCATATACGTAAAATAATTTCAAAATATACTCAATCGATTAGAACTGCAAGCTGCTTTTTATACATGCGCATATTAAGCATTAAATGAGCGTTATTCCATAATCAAACGAAAACACATACACATTAGTAAAATATTCTCGCATATATACATCAATAATGTCGCAAACGCGTATTACGCGCTGCAACTTTGCTTTATAATATATATTGCATAAAAACACACATTGTTCGATCCAACAATTAGCTATAAATTAGCGCTTTTCGCAATCGGCCTTTTGATGTGCAAAAGCGAGCAAATTTTCCGCGCACAAACAGCCGTCGCGCATTTTAGATAAATTTTGCCAATGATATTGCAATTCCACTATAGTAACGCGTTGTAACAGATTATTTACGTCCAAAAAGACTATCTCGTCAAGAGAGTGTGGTGGTAGTGAAATTTTCCTAATGATAATTATTCCACAATACATTTGTTCCGTTACGTTTTCATGGAATATGTCTGACAAACTATCGCGTGGTTTAATGTCAAAAACAAGAAGAGATTAATTTCTTAAATTATTAATCTTTCAAGTAATATGTTTGCTTTAATTATAAAAAATGTAAAAAATTAAATAGATCTGTTTTGCAAAGAATCAAATTTTTGCAATATAATTACGATGCAAATTGTTTTAAATTATAAATTGTTATTATTTTAATTGAAATCGAATCTACATCTTATAGAGGCGAAGTTTGTTTCGACGCGGCACCATCAATTTGTGAAGAAATACAGAATTGAAATTTAATATCTGTGACGAGAAAGAGAGATTTCATCGACTCGTACGGAGAAGCGTGTCGCCGCGTAAAACGCAGCAAATCGTAGTCGTTGAGAGTGCAATCAGACATGTTCGTTTCGCAGGGCGGACGAAGAGACCCGAGAGGGAGCCCGTTGTGCCACAGAAAGGGATGGGAAGGTGGATGACGGGGATAAAACTGCGTTCCGGCTGTGATATCACGTCGCTCGCATTTAAGAGAGTTGAGGGCACGCCCGTTTGCATTCGCGACGAGTATCCCGCTCGGTTAAGCGCCCTCGCCAAGTGGTATACTCTCGTTAGCCGATGCGTCTGACGCTAAGAGTGCGTGACTACGTTTTATAATCCAGCGACATGTATAATTGAGATTCCACGATATTTGTTTTCTTCCGTCGCGATCGTGCTTATTAATCGATTGTGAAATTACATACGTCGAAACTTATGTAGATGTTGCGAATTGTGGATTATTTCTAAGTAGATGATATGTGTACTAAATGTTTTATTTTGTTGCAATTTGCTTGTATATTTAATCATGCATCTGTGTATGCTAACTGTATATATTATTATAGTTGTGCTAATTCTAATTATTCAAGTTAGCTAGTTCTCTGTCTCTTCATTATCTTGTAATTACATATCTTGAATATATATGTGTGCCAATAACATTACTGCTAATTAATATACACTCTTTGTACAAAGATTATAGGTAACAAGAGTTGATGCTCTAAAATATAATAAACACATTATCTATTTTTAATTTTATCGGTCTCCAGGTAGACTGAGCTACGAAAATTATTATACTCTCTCATGCATATAAAATACTTTCTGCTTGTGACATAGTGATTTCCCTGTAGCACTAATGTTGAGTCTAGAAGAAATAGAAAAAATATATAGCTATCTTAAAAATCAAAAGTAAAAGCTATGAGTTTCTTCAAGAAAAATAACTTTCAAATTTATTAACATACGTCGAAATTCCAGAATATAAGAACAATTAAGATTGCAAAGCCGGAGTTTTTATTCTTATCTTTATCAACCTAAGAATATAAAAAATAGTCAGCGACACCAGGCAACAATTTTATACTATGATAAATAACATACGTAAAATATACGGAAACCTCGATTTGTGCAAACGTCAGGAAAACGCAACAATTTTTTCCAAGTACGCCGCGACTATAAATCCTAATTTTTTTATCGCATATCATAGATTATCTCGGGAACGCATACATACACAGCTTGTGGCACGACGCGACGGCTTTTAGTAGGTCACTGTATCATTTTATTTGCGAAAGAGCGTTCGCAGTAAACGCAGCTCGTTTGGGCAAAACGTCGGGACTTTAAGAGAATTTAAAGCCCCGCGCATACTCCCTTTTCCGTCTCTCGCGAGAAAATGATCCGTGTGGACGAGGAATGGTTTTGGAAAGCCCGTTTTCCCGACGCTTATATGACGACAACGACGACGACGCGGCTACATTTCACAACGGGACACACTGCGCAATTGTATATGCCGTTAAAACTGAAACACCGCTGCTGCTCGGATGAAACCGCAGTTTTTTCAACCGAATGTCGTTTCTTTCTTCTCTCACTCAAGGATCACATTTTCCATCTTTGACTTGTGTCGAATATATGAGCCACGTTCGTTAGTAATTCGCTCTGAATCCAAAGCAGAAAGAACCTTTTTGCGGAGAAATATTTTATTCTCTCGTATATTATAATTTAAAAAATATATATCTCCTAAAAGTTCCGCGCCTCTAATTGTCATTAAAGTTCATAATGTCCTAAAATTGTTTTTAAAAAAACATTGTCAAAATAAACGATTTGTATATATACCACCGTAAAAAATCTGAACGCATTTCAGTGACACATTAATATAAATTCACCGGATTAAATAGACTGTAGTGTTCTCGCTGTCTATCGAGATTTGTGTGGCGCAACTTGCATTTACAACGGTTCCGCCACGTTATGCAAAACGTGACAGTTTCCATGTAACTCGATAATGTCACAGCGCGAAAGAAAAGAAATTCGTACAAGAAACACTATTTACGATGATGTGCAGCTGCAATCATGCCGTCGGAGAAATCTGTTTACCGCCATCGCCAGTGGTTTCGCCCGGAGTCGACACTCTCCATCTCTCTTTCACTCTCTCGAGACTCATAGAGAGGACAGCTCTGTAGGTACAAAATCCAATAATGGCAGCACGACCGTTCGGCATACGCTCTTTTCCAAAAGCTCGTTTTCCACTCGTCGTAATCGCATATTCGCTTTTGCGGAAAAAACGCTTAAAAAGACAGAGAGAGAGAGAGAGAGAGAGAAAGATAACTGTCAACTCTCTGTTATTTTAAAATCTTTCAAAAAAATAAAATATATATAAATGCATAAACTTGAAATAAAAATATGTAGATAATAAGAGAACAAAGAGATCTTTGTCACTTATCACTACGTCATCAAACGTGACGGCAAAATAAATAACGTTGAATATGTTGAAACGCTCGAAAAAGGACCCGAAAGTATTTTTCGCGATAGAAAACGGCGGTGCTTTCGAGCTTGAACGGTGATCCGGATTTTATGGGGTTGCTCAATAAAGACGATATTTACGAGGATCGAATTGGCTGTCGAGCGAAGTAACGTATAACGGACGAAACGTGAGGCCGATTTGCGGCTTAACGAAATCCTTGCTACGTCGTCGTAGTCTACTCGCATTCGAGGTTTTCGCGTATACGCCACGACGACGTGGTGAAACGGTAACCTAACAGGATATACAAGCAATGAGATCGGAAACGCGAAAATCGAAAAGTTGAACGTAACCATTGCGTCTCGGGTTCGTAAAGCTTCTTTCTCGCTCGCGCGAAAAGGTTTACGTTCGTGTATAAGAAACCAACACAGTGAATATAAATCTAGTAAATGACAGGTATATGATAAATATTTTGATTCGAGATATAAACAATGATTATTTTGTACGCTCACAATATATGAATACGGTACTAAATACAATACTACTGATATTTGCGTACGTATCAATGCAAGAAGCTAACTTGCTTGAAATGTCAGAAATATTTAACGACTTGGCGAATTTAATTAACTGTTAAATTATTTTCACACAAATTATCGATCATTGCGTTTTTTGCGGAACAACATTTGCCAAATATTAAAATGGCTAATATCACCAACTTGACACAGCAATATCAATAAAAGCTCGGACGATGCTTCTGCAGTAATAATTCATGACATTTACCTCGCAACAACGTTATTTCGTGACTGACGCGCGCTGCGTTCTTCCGGCAAGAAAATCAAAACGATGTGTGTATAATGTAACATTGTGCACGCAAATCGTCTTGCGCGTGTACAAGGTACGTCTTTCCGCGAGAAACGTAGCGAGATAATTCCATATATACACAAAATGCTGAAGTATTTCTACTTCTTTGAATGAAGATTATTTTTGGAAAAAGGCCTAATGTCGTATACAATTGGCGAGATCCGCGTATTTGCAACGCTATCTGTGTTACAGCGAGTTCTTTGAGCGATTAAGGCCGCTCCCAGATATCTATGGCGCCATAAAGAGTCGCATTCGAAGCTGAGCGAGCGCTCCAGGGACCATCGTTCATAAATATCAATGCGGCTTACCTGTACAGAGGCTCGCCGCTGTCCTCTTTGAACCAGAGCACCATAGAGACGGCGTCATTCGAGTCGGGCTGTATGTTACACGGCAGTATCGTCCTCTGACCTGCCACCCCCACAACCGACTCCATAGGTACTGAAACACATATCGCTCGTTCAGAGAAAATGTCCATTCCTAGAAAAATGACGAAAAATGAGAACCGAGTAGAACTAATCAGATAATAAAGAGTTATGGATTTTTTTAGCGGCTAAACAATCTCCAAAATCCTCCTCGAAGGAATGACAATATCAAGATATGTTCTTGATATCACAGTGACATGATATAAGATCCTCGTAACTTAATATTTCACCGGGCTTCATCAACATACATGATTTCCAGAAAATATTCAAATCTCATACGATGTTTTTGATTGTTTAACATTAAAAGAAAAAGCTTGTAGTTTCTTTGTTTTGTGTGAAATTTATGCAATGTTATTCCTAAGTTTACGTCGCCGTTAGAATATGTTGTTTATATACTCAACTATGGAAAAATAAAATCTCGAAATTCAAGAACGATCTATTCCTGTAGGTGTACTATATTCTCGTTTTTCTTTGTTTGAATGTCATTCGCGTTTACGATTGCAGTAACCATAGCGATATCGAGCTATGTTGTGTGTGTATGTATGTGTGTTTGTCTCACTTAGTTTTAACGTTAGTGCTTTCGCGGAAATGCGATGTATTATATTTTTATTATCTTTATACGACCACTATTACATTCTAATACGACAATCTAAATGTGTGTGGCGCGTATCGTACGCGATACACGCCACGAGTCTCCGAAGAGCAAAACCGTATCAGTATTATTATGAAATCACAATGTTTTACGTTTCAAAAGAGAGTCGGCGATAAAGTCAAATAATCAGACATGAAAAAAAATCAGTCGTTTGTCTTCGAGTAGCTTCTTCAAACGCGCTTAACAAGAACACTTTCTGTATCACCATTTAATCAATCAATAAGATTATTATCGAGCAACTTCTTCTTTACGGAAACTCGTGAATAGTTTCTGTTTTTGCTTGCGGAAGGATTCGTGGCATTTTTTGATTCTCATTGATCACAATAATGCGCGATCTTTGATGTTTCTCACATAATGATACGCGAAATTTGTGCTCATTGATAGAGGCAGTTTTGCATATCTAATGTCACGGTATTAAACACTCACTGTTATTACAAAAGATAACAAATTCTCGAAGTAATTATTATATTATTCTTTTGTATTATTCTCGATATAATACAATAACTCGATATAATACATAAAAGTTTGTCTTGTGACGTTTCTGGGGCTAAAATTCTATTTTTTACGCTATGAATAACAACGAGCGGAAAGGAGAAATGAACCGTGTTACTATTCTGATTACGAAACTTGTATGTTGCTCGCAAGTGCGGAAACATACTTTTGTGTCGCGACAAGGAGCGCGATTTCCAAAATTTGCAAGCGGCGGCGTCGCGCGTTTTATTTTCCCGCACCCTTCGCGAAATAAAAGTTTTTCTACGTAGTGTAGAGATGCCCGAACGACATAGCCAGGATGAGTTTCCTCGTCCGGAATTTCGCCTTAAGACGACGTCGTGCCGGTGCGACGCTCATCGAGTACGAAAGGACAGCCCCCGCGTGCATGCATTTTCGCGCGGAAACACGTATTGCATTTACGTCGGCGTTACAACGACTTTATGCAAGTACGTGCGCGCACTCCTTCACCAAGAGGAGAAATTTGCGACGGAAGACTCGCTGATCCCAGAATGAGACTGCGGTAAATATATACGCTTGTGTGATGCCATTTGAAACTGTTTCCAATTGCCCATTTCCTGGATGGCATTATATTTGAGACATTTTCGTTTTCTTCTATTGAACTTTTCATGGAAAAGAGAAACGTAACGAAAAAACTAAAGAAATTGTGCGTAGCTTTTGAAAGTATATATATATATATATATATATATATATATATTAAAAAGAGCACTTATACAACACACACACATACAATTAAAAAACAAATACAAATCTGCTTATAAGCAACAATTTATATCGTGAATTTATTGCAAAAGAGTCATAAAATGATTATAGTTTCTAAAGGATTAAATTCAAACTAAAGTCATACAATTTCAAATGTGATTTTAAGCGGCAAACACTATATGACAAGACACAAACATAGCGTTTTCGCATATACATCACATATGTAGAACCTCACCGAGTGTCTCAATACTTTATGATACAATTTTCTTCGGAAGGATTTATAGTTTGCGAGCGCGATATCACGCGAGACGAAATATCGCCGTCTGTCGAATAAAAGCGGTGCAGCAACAGTTGCGTCTGAAAGGTTGCGAGATTTTTACGTTCCGGCGTCTCGTGTCGGGCGTGTATAACGAGCTATTGATGCACGAATTACGCAATATATTACGATGCACTAACCTTCGGCAGGCCCAGATTTGAATGATATCCTTCGAGGACATTATTTTGACGGAACTGCAGCGTGATGGATCTTCGACGGACAAAAGAAACCGCACAGGACTCGACGAAGCGCAAACGATGAGGGAAGTCTGCAAATTGCATGCGAAATTCTCCTCTTGGACGATAAAACCGACTTGGATTACGTTCTAAGATGCGGTCGAATTTACAAGATTTGCTTTCGCAGCGACACTCGAAGACGAAACGTGTTTCCGAGTGCTGTATACGTGCGCCTGTCGTGAATGCTTGACGAAAATTGTCTTTACAAGATGCCACTTGAATGTAAAGGGTGTCGGAAAAGTAATGTATTTTCTTTGCTATATTTCTATTTACATTATTATTAATTATCAGTTATAAAGTTTTATTTAAGAACATCGTAATGGACTTCTGTAACAGACATTTTGTCATCGTTTATATCAATACAGTTACGAGTTTCCGAAAACACTTGCTCTGTACATTAAATAAATAATACCAACAATAAAATAAATGATAATTATTATTGTTTACAAGTAGTTTTCTACTTAACATCACTGGCTTTACACGGCACAGTGTGTATATACATGATTCAAAATTAATTACGCTCGCAAACTTTCTTAATAACGGGAAAGGAATTATGTCTCATTTTAACGCGTTAACTGGCCGCCGGGCTCGTCGAGCGTATGTGTTAAGCTGCGATTTAAATTAAATTTCTCGTAGAACAATGATGTCCTACATGCACGCTGTTGAGCGGAAGTGCCGGCCCAAGCTCTGCCGGTGACACTTCCGTTGACTGGTGTAATTAACAAAACCGGAAAACCACAAGGACCTCGGCTATTCGCCGCGACTGTTGTTTGAGATCATCTGCCGCCTAGACTTTCTGACGGATTTCTTATTACGTAATTATCTCTCCCTGCGCGCGCTTCCTCCCACTTTTGTGGAAAAACGCCCTCGGCGAATATCACTTCCAATTTTTTAATTTATCTTACAAACTTGCAAAGAACAAGAGACTATTTTCCGAGCGTTTCTCTGCGATAATGATGCGCGTTTGCGCATAAAACAACAAACAATACCGATGTTACGACGTTTAACATCAATTAGAAGAACAAGCAAAACGATATTGAGTCGGTTCGGTTATTGATATCTCGGCTTTCGCACTGTAGTATTTACTATATAAGAGAGAAATCCTTCGCAATGATCAATTAAATAATCATATTTTACGGCGTTCTCGAACTTGCTGAAGTCTGGCCATGACACTCTCTCACGGCGCAGAAAGAAAAAAGAGAGAGAAATGGTACAGAGGCAATTAAAATGCGGCTGCGCACAAAGGGACCCGAAATTTGCACCCCCGCACGCTCCACTTTTGTAGACATTTCTCAGCCGGTAATTGCCGTCCGGTCCGCGCGCACGAGAATAACGGGCGGAAGGAATGGACCGCATGAAATATCCTTTCCATACCTTATACTCGCAGCACAGCGAAACAAAAAGAAAAAAAGAAACAAAGAGAAAGAGAAAGAGAGAGAGAGAGAGAGAGAGAGAAGGCATCTAAAAAAAAAAGAAATAAATAAAGAGAGGACGAAACAATGCAATGGAACGTGGACAAAAAGGGAAATTGTGCCGCAGTTATCTTAATTACTTGACTTTTTAGATGTCAATGTAGAGCTTCCGAGTTGATTACGTATATTATAGACGATTGTTCTAAAAGTCGTTTTATTCAAAGAAGTTTCGTTGAACTATCTCGATTTTGAAGAATTTAGTTAAAGTAATTTATTCGATATATTTTTGTTTTTCTAAATTAAAGTTTTTTTTCTAGTGAAAAGTATTCAATTTCAAATATCAAAAACTACCTCTTTCGTGTAGAGCATTCATAACTGTCGCCAAAAAATTGGTAGAATCGAGAAGCTCCCATAATTCTTTCGATGTAAGAACCGTGCGCCGATTGTGTGTGCCTCAGGGGTCTCGGAATATCATTTTTCAAATAGGTCGATAACAGCATGACGGCAGCGAACAGCAAACTTGCATGTGTGAGTCGGAATCGATGATTCGGTATTATTCGAGCGGGGGAAACGACGCGTTCGCAACTTTCGTCGCCACCGGCATGGGGAAAGAACGCAATGGTCCCTGCACAATCCTGCAGAAACCGGCCTTTAGGTGAGTTTTATTCTGCAGCGCGGTGAAGAGGAAGGGACAGAGAACGCCGAAGCGCGTCTGAAAGGAGCGCGCAGGGCAAAAGTTTCGAGAATGAGGTGCTCTCGCAAAAAAAGGGAAAAGGATGGACGCAAAATGCTGAATCGAAGCCCGTTACCGCGACAAAGGACCCGAAACTTTCGACATAGCGAATCCGCGGCAAAGGAAATCCCCGTAGCTGCGTGTTGCGAGAGCTTGTTGTCGCGCTGCGCCGTGTAGATTCGACGGACGGCAATACTACGACGGCAAAGCTTTCGTCGAAAATTCGCCGGAGAATGAATATTTCGCTAAGACGGCTTTGCGAAGAGTTCTTATGCGGATTATATCGCTCGCCTGCGTATCATGAGTCTTTGTGCGACTAAAATAAGAGAAGATTTATTTAGATCTCGGAACAAATTCGCTGTCTCAAAAAGTTCTCTTTCTCGCTCTCTCTCTCTCTTTTTTTCTGAGAATTGAAAAAATATCTACTAGAGACAACGTTATATGCGACTGACAATAATGCGATATGCAATAATTATTCTAAAACGTATTTAAACACACTATTGGAATTATTAACATATAAATTTTAAACAATAAAAAATATATTTTGAATTTATTAAATTGATTTAAAGAAGCTATAGAGCGCTGAAAAGATGATTCTGTTTTCCCGGGGCATCTTGTTTACTGTGCACATTTATACGAACGCGTTGCGACGTTTAATCACGTTAAAAGGAATAACATTTCAGAGAGTCTTTGCGCGCAAACGCGTTTTATGCAAATGTCGGTTGAAAGTTTCTCCATTGCGCCGCGTTATAAAGATTTATAAAAGTCGCCGCGATCGAATCTCATTTCCAGTCGCTGATTTATGAAAAACGGCGAGACGATACTCTCTTTTCTTTCTCTTCGTTCGCCCGCCTCTCGCTTTTTTCTTCTCTTAGGCGCTCTTTCTAAATTTCCTTCCTCGTCGCGGTCTTTCGTTCTAACGGTGACCGCGAAAGAAAAAGGAGCGTATACTCGAGAGATTGGTTATAAAGAGCAAACAGAAAGGAATCGATGTAATTGAGGTGGAGTCGAGCATCTTTTTTCTCTCCGCGCGCGCGTCTCGTTCTCTCGCGCTCTCCGTCCCGTGGGACTCGAACTCTCCACGAGAGAAATTGTATCCGAGAAAATGGCAAAGATCACGTCAGAGACTACATTATTCAGCACCGCGGCTCGGCAAATCTATATATACACGGGCCGCCCTTTCATCCACGGTAACGTAAATCCTTTCCTCTTTCGTTCCGTCTCTCTCTTTTTCTCCATTTCCCTTTCTTTCTCCAATTTTCTTTCTTCGCTTTAATTTTTCGAATTACCGAGCTGTGTTTGTACAATACTCCCGGCGAACGTAGTCTCTGGATTGTATGAAAGAGTTCGTTCGCTATATCGCCCCCACTCTTTCTCGCAACTTCATTCCGCTTGCAGAACGCGCAAACCGCTTCTATTGCACCATTTATCATCGACCTCTGCCTGCTTTATTAAGCGCGACTGATTGATGTTCTTATTACCGGGACCGAAACCCCGTGCCCCGAAAAATTACCCCATTTCAACGGCTGTCCTTGCGCCGATGGTGGCGTTCGCTCGAGTCGCTTTTCTGGGACGCAGAGTTCGTCTCCGGACGCGCGGATCCTATAGTCTGCGCGAGAAATCCGGAAATCATAAATCACCGAGCACGGCGAATTGTTGACGGAGTATATTTTCAAAAAGAACTTTCCTTCGCGCGCAGGCTCCGTCATTGTCAGTTGTATAATTAATTGATCCATCGCGCGGTAAGGAAAGAGAGAGAGAGAGAGAGAGAGAGAGAAAAGAGCGGGAGCAACAAACAGCCGCGAGATTCTCGATCATTTTATTCAAGACTTCAATGCAAAGAGTAGAAAAACCAGTTAAACTCGGCAATATTAATGGTTTTTTAAATATCTTCTATTCTCATATATTATTATTTACAATAAAAAATATATAATCGTCGCGGTAAACTTGAAATGTCCCGATTTGTAATCTAATCGACTTTGAAATTAGTAACTACATATTTTTCAAATCTTTTCTCAGAAAAAGATAAAGAAGAGTATAATCTTTTACATTTTAGTATCAGAGAGAAAAAGATCCGCAAAACATCTTTCTATAGGCATAGATATCTCTATTTAACATAAAAACGCGAGAGTTCTTTTAAATTTAACTTTTCCTTCTCTCGGCTCTTCAATCATCTTCGTCGTGTTACGAGCGAAAACGCCGCCGTTGCTGTCTCCTCTTAATGGAATAATAATGCGGCATTACGGCAATCGTCGAGACGCGGAATCGCGCGACCGGAGGGATTCTCTTACTATCCGCTGAGTGCAATTCCTCGAATACTTGTTTACTCTTCCATTTGCTCTTCTGTTTCTTCGATAAAGCGACGCCGCGCACCGGCGCGGCGCCGGCCACACCGCGATTCTCGGAGAAACGTTCGCCTTCCGGGCGTTTTCCGGCGTTCGCGGCAATTAACATCGCGCTTTACGACGCTCCAATATCTTTTCTGTAGCGTCGGCCGGTTTATCCGTGAGTGCTCGGAAATGGCGTCGTCGTCGTCGTCGTCGTCGTCGTCGTCGTCCTGGGAAATATATATCGCGCTAAGCGAGGGGCTTTACTCGGGAAAGCGATTTTTCACGCGGTCGATCGAGCAGGCTGCAGCGGCGTAAAATATTGTGCATATAGCTATAATGGAGATCAAGTTCGAAAAGCGCTCTTGCTGTTCTTGTCCTTTGTTATGTTCTGTTTATTTTATCCCCCTAACATCTCCTTTTCTCTATCCCTCACGCCGCTTTGAAGTCTTAATAATTTCTGCGATCCTAAGTGCGACACTATCGCGTTGCTTATCTTGTCGTATATTTTATTCTGGGGATTTCGCGCTGTCCTAATAAATAATGATTAGCGTGAGAAGAGAATTACATTCATATCAATGCGGTGGTGAAACCAATCACAAAATAAATAAAAAATTTATTTTTTTGATGTCTGCATAATTTATCAGAATTTTCCTAATCAGCTATTTTAAGCTGAGTCGCTCTTATTTAATCTTCAGATGTCAATGTTCCGAAGAGTGAGTCTCATTAGTGTGATAAGATATCTTCAAATTAAATTTGCCAATCAATATCCGAATTAAGTGATTAATAAATAAGAAGATTATTTGTGTGTCACATATCGCAAGTTTTGAAGTTTGAAGTCTTTGCGACTGATTGAAATTTATATATTCTTAACAGGTATATTCTTTCCGTCTATCAATCAATCTCGGAAACAAATACTGATTGACACGAATAAAATTTAGTACGGTCATAGGACTTGACTAATTTATTTAAAATATTGAAAATTCGGAATTTACGGATCGAAAGATATTCGCCGAATGAAATCGGTTTCGCCTTTTCATGTCATACGGGACGATGCATTAAATGCGTTCATCGTCGATTGAGAGCCCGCTCGATGCGTTCGGCTCGCGAGCGTATTCGCGTAAATACGTGTGTGCATATAATCCGTACGTACATTTTGAGACTCATTCGAATAATCGAAATTTGCCGAAATATCCGCCAGCGCCATAAAAGCGCCTCATAAAATACACAATATTGTATTTGCGCGTGAAATATAGCGTGAGAACGCAGAAAATATTAAAGATTTTGAATTTTACGAGAAATAAAATTTTTTATTTCTTTGTTAAAAAAATCATAAATATAGATGCATTTTGCAATAAATAATGGACGCGCACAAGAGATTAAAGAATCTTTATGTAACGACAAAGCGAGAATGCTTATATTCACGTAAAAAAAGCCAAGTGTTTTTCTTGCGCGAAATTATCCGTGCGCGGCGATATAGAAGTAATGTGTCTGGAAACTAATTAAAAGCGCCAAAGAACCGCGAGAAATCGCTGTTCTTCCGATGTACATGTTGAAAGAAATAATAGCACGATGGTGAGAGAATAAATAGAGCGTGATAGGGGAGAAGCTCGGTTATCCCATAGGTGCTTGTAGGTGAGTATAGTGGCGAGTACAGTGGTTTCCAAATTAGAGAGCGCACGCTTAAAGAGAAACATGTAAATTTGATTAAGAAAATAATTATACGTTTTCATAAACATATTAGACATAAAAAGTTTTTTGTGTTCAATACAGCTTGATATTTGTAATATGTTTTTTATATTACAAGTTAATCTTTGCATTTTTTTTATTATTTATAACAATGTGCGTGAAAGTTACAGTACACTCGATTATTATAAAATTAACGAAAAACAAGAAAATATACATTGTAACTAAATAGAAGAAACCACACTATCACATTTTATCCATATTTTTCTGCCATCATTTAGCCGGCGGACTCTGGCCGGAAAATGAGTTTTGCCGATAAACGAACCGCAACAAAAAGAAACGTCGTAATTAGCAGTCCGACTAATTGCCGCGCTCGAAGAGAGCGGGGAGCACTGTGCGAGGAATTATTATGCGAAACACTTGAAACACACGCGGCGGAAATAGAAAAAATAAACTCGCCCGACGCGCAATTAGATGGATGAAGTTTTCAAAAACAGACACAGACGTATTGTTCATACAATACTGATCATCCCGCGGCGCAAACTCGAATCAGGGCACGCGATATAATGTAATAAAAATAATGATATTAATGGTTTATTAAAGCGGGTTTATTACTCGCGCGCAATTATTATAGCAGAAAACGCGTTGTAACCGACCCGAATCTTTTGGGATTTCTCGCGATACGGGCAATTTTCGACCGATGACCACGGGTGAACGTCAAAGTTAGTCGCGATGAAAATTATGGGTACAATTTCGCTCGAATTTTCGAAATCGCTTTACACCGTCGCGTTTTTCACTACCGCGCGATACGCGAAAGAGCCCCGGTAATTCGACTATTGGCAACAAGCGTAACAATAATAATGAAGTCGCGGATATTGCCAGCGGCTATGATCATTACCAATACCGAAGTATTCACCTATTAACAACAACTTCGCGATTCGTCAGCATAGTTCGCACCCAAACAATTAATTGTGCAGAAAGCGTGTTAATAATAATCTGAATAATAACATATTTGGTTAGGTTTATATGAATATATAAATAAAAGACCAAAAGTGCGCGATTAATTGTTTTATATTCGCTGTCAATATTCCAAAAATATTCAATATAGCTTTTTTTTGATGGTTCTCAGAGTACGCATTATGTCGCGGATCTTAAGACACATGAGAATTTCATTCGCACGTAGCTTGTATATATATATATATATATATATATATATATACGTGTGTGTGTGTGTGTGTGTAGCGATGCATTATATATCCCGTATTTGTCGAATCGATATTTGCTACGTGAGATATGCAGATTAACTAGCACAACAAAGTCATGTCACGCTATCTGCTTTTAGGTTCCGTGCGTGCTTATAATCCATGCACTAATAGTGCTCATTATTTATGCAAGTGTCGCAAACATCTTTGTGAATTTCTACTTACTTTTACTATTTTCAGTTTTCTAACATTTTTACAATTGCAATATCTTACTGTTTTCATTACGGTTTTCAAGGTTCTCTTTTTATATCGTGATTTCATATAAAGAATTTAAAAAACATTAATTGTGAAAAAATAGATAAAAGATACAAATTCGAGGCAGAATAGGTTAAATATTTTTTATATACAAATAGAATGTTTATATATACATATAAATAGTGTAACGTTAAAAATCACCGTTACACGAAATACATTTTACGTTCCATTTTGTGCAGAGTAGAAAATAGGATAGCGCATAAATAGTTAACTGTACACATTGCGTGCGCACATGTACTTACCGGTCGCAGATTCTAATCTCGACACGCAACAAATCTATCACCCGTATTAATCATCAACCATTGCGGAGGCAATATTACGAGCATGTCCCTAGATATCTTAATAGTCACCACTCGTGAATCTAACAACGAGATATTCACCGACACAGTTCTGCACAACTCAATCAAAGATCATATAACAATGGTCAGAATGCGTATCGGGTGTCCTTATCGCGCTCGTCATCTATCTAACTCAACGATTTAACTCATGTGTATATGTATATATATTTTGCGCACGTTAATAATCAGAGCCGCGAGATATGAATAATTTGTAATATACTGCGCAATCGCACTGTATTGTCGCAATTTACAACGGTTCGATTCGTACATATCGATATATATTCATCGCGAATATTTATTAAGAATAAAATAAATAACGAATAAATTATGATTTCTCAATATTCTAAATCACAGAAATCAGTTTCAAGTAAAATTATACTTGTATTTACTGTATTTACTGAAGAGGACAAAATTTTGATGAGAAGACCCAATTAAATATGTTCTCGAACTTGCAGTCTCATAATTTATGAAAACTATCGCGATGTTAATTCCGACTACAATCTTTCCTTTTTTATTCTTGCGGCACGACGCGTTTGTTCGCGAAAATGCGTCGTGCGCGCGCGCATATCTCGAGATATATACAGAAAGTTTACTCGAGATAATCGCGATCTCTCGCCCGTATATGGCGCCGAGTCGCGCGTATACCGTTAAAGCTTCGAGTGCAATTATCTTTCTACAGATTTTCTGAAAAGGGTTGAGCTGACTCGGCCAGGATTGTCTAGAACGATTCTGATACTGAAGAGTAAAAGAGATAGAAAGAGGAGAAGAGAAAAAGCGCGCGCGAAAGAGAAAGAAAGAGAGAGAGAGAGAGAGAGAGAGAGAGAGAGAAGTAAAACGGAGGGAATATTAATAAAAATACCTCGAGGCCCGTGCCTCCGATTAATTAAAACTTCGGACGCCTTGAGGCGATCCATCGGTCGACTTATACTACTTCGCCTCGCCGGGAGATATACGCGCAGCAAAGTTTCCTCTCGCAAAGAAGCGAAGAGGCGGCGCCGATCACCTTTGAGACGGATTACGAAGAACTGCGGTCCGAGTTCCGGTAGAAATTCTCTTTATCAGCGCCGTTCGGTGTCGGACGGCGCGGCGTCTCACGAAAAGGTAATTATCGGGAAATATTTGGCGCGAGTAATTCGAATCGTCCGTGCGAGTAATTTAAATCCGATTTCTCCTCCGAGAAAGATTTAACTCGCGCGGAGCTTAATTACTTAAATTCCTGTTCCTTACATTTGGAATAATGCAAAGAAGATTGCGCGATTAAAATGGCTATGGCTGCACATATTAAATTAATTATTATTTTAAAAAAAGAGATGTTGGTCACACATATATAGTCTTATTTTTCGAAAATTTGCCAAGCATTGTTTCGCAATAATTTTTCAGGAATTATTTTTGATATTTAGTACAGTTTTCATCAGTTTTTATCATATCATTTTGCGAAAATCGATTTTTTGGCCAATTTTGGACAAAAAGAAACTATTGCGGTGTATATGATTGACTGAATTGCGTTTTATTTGCACAAAATCTTCTGCCAATAGTCCAGTCGAGAAAAGTAACAGAAGCGAGAGAGAAACAAAAATGAATCGACACGACTAACGAGCAGGATGTATCAATTAAAAACCGGTTGACGTTGAAGGCCGGCAGTCAGTTTGGAAAACACAGAGTACAAAGTACGACGATAGAAAACCAGCTCGCGGGGAATATTCGGTTTGTGCATTCGAGGCCGGAACTCAATTAATTACGAGTTAGCCCAGGTTACCCTTTGACAACGAGTGCGTCATTGCGTTCCGCGTCCGTCATCCTATGATCTTCCTGTCTAGCTCTCTTTTTATCCCGTCTTTCTTCTCACTTTTGTCTGATTCGTCGCTTTGCCGCGGATCACGGACTCGTAATTCATAAACCGCAGTGCGAAAGTCGCCGGTTCGACCGGAACTATACTGGAAGCACTGAATCGCGTCGCGGCCTGACCACAGTCTCGCTATATCTCCGAGTACGGCGAAGAACGGAATTGCAAAGAGAATATCACACAGAAGAGAAAAAGGACTTAATCACGCTACGTAAATTCGAGAATGACAACAGAGCTTTTACGTGTAAAAAATGTAAAAATACTGCTTTTTGTCAAACGATTTCCTCGACCAACTACAGCGGATATTCTCTTTCTCTTTCTCTTTCTCTCTCTCTCTCTCTCTCTTTGTTTCTGAATTGAAACAAATGTTTTCTTTTCTACGTAATTAATTAAATACATGAATATTTTTCCGCAAATTCTTTTGTTTCAAAGCGCGAAATATCTCAATATTAAATTTTCAATATATACTTTTCGTTTGTAGCTAGGTGATGATTATAACGTGTATAGTAATTAATTCCCGTCATGCTAAGTCCATCACGTTCGAGTTTTGAGCTCTGAATATTTGCCTCGACACTGGAAGCGATTCTCGGAGAGTTCACCCTCAGCTGCGTCTGGCATTCAGCTAATAGTCGAGTTGCATTAGATTGCCGACATGCTACGAACTCTACGAAACTCAATCATGATATAGCAAAATTTGTTAAATGAGTATCGTGTTTTCAAAAGTTTATCGCCATAAATGAATCGCTTATTTTGGGACGTGCACGCCAAAAGACCAATTTTACAATAGGAATCTATACTGAAGTAACTGCTTTGTTATATAATGTAACAAAAATATTAATAAAGTAATAATAAGGATTATTTACACATATACACATACACACATACAATGATAAAAATAATTTTTATTTAATTTTTAGATTGATAAATATTTTTACTGATAGAATACGTTGATTGTGTACAAAGATAAATAAAACAAAATATATACAAATAAACAAAAAAAAATCTAAATGCTGCACTAAGTGCAAAAACTGTAAAATAAATAAATAGAAAAGCCTTTTGAAAATTAATAACGACGTAATGAAGCCGAAATTTAACGCAAATGAGAAGTAAATTAGGCAGCGCAAACAATGTCACAAAGATCTCCTCTCTTTACGACGCTTTTAACGTTGTAAAATTATTCATGAGCTTAGTTTAAAATCGTGATATATTTTTCACAAACGTGAACATTGCGACAATGACAAAAACCAAAAACCGAATTGCAGGGGTGGGGTGAGAGAAATCGTCTCGTTTGTAGGTCCGATAGGTCGTGCCATCGCGACGCGGTCCCTTTGCTCATCTGCGGCTGGTAACAAGCTTAGTTTAAACACTCGTTAGAGAGGCGCCTGATTGTCGTTTCGAACAACCCGAGTACTAGGCGTATAAGACACGAGCTCGTATGTGTGCGCAGTGAAAGCCGCTTATGACGAAAACGAGCGGCAAGTGTGTGCCCTGCAACACTGCGCGAATCTCATTAGACACCACCCTGGCTAAAACTAAGGCTGATAATATCATGCGGAGACACGCGTAACATCGTTTAGTACGAAGCCGTCCTACCATCGCGTCAATTTAGCAAAGAGAGAGGAGAGAGTTTCCTCCGTGCGTATGTGCATGTGTGCGCGAGTTTGCAACAGGGAATTCGCGGGATTCACAAGAATTTAAATAAATTATCGTGGTTGGCAAACTCGACCGCTAATGCGGCTTTTCGCAACGAGAGTTAGTTTACGCGGTGCTTTAAGGTCCGCAACTTTTTCTCCCGACGTCATATCGGCGACGCTCGACTCCGACGTCGTCCTTGCAGTTCGGAGAGCAGTTTAACACGCGGATTAAATTAGAACATCGTGATTAACTTGCTTATACGAGAGAAATTTTGTTCGGGACGAACACGGCGAAAAAGTAAAGAGAAAAAAAGTCTTTTTTATTTAATCTTGCGCTCAACATAATGATACAGGAAACTGAAATTTTTTCCCACTTAATCTCTCTCTGCTTTATTTTTTTCCTTTTGTCTACGCTTTTATACCCGCAGACTGTTTTATTTTCGAAATGTTTCGAGTCTCCACCGTGTAATATAAAAAAATTTATGGTCCATATGGTCCAAACGATGTTACACCAACCTATGGCGTGAAAAATGACAAAAGTCTCTTTACTTTTTCTTTACTCGCCTAGATATTTATGACGTTTCTCATAACAAAATATATATATTTTGAGAAAGAGAGAGAGAGATAGAGACAGACAGACAGAGAAAATTAGAATTTAAGTGTTGCAAGAAAATGTAAGAGCTAGACTTGATCCATGCAGAACGAAAACTCATTGAAGCGATAAGGCTTCGCGCGCGTAACTTTTTTCACGGCAAAGGGGGCTCTTGGGCATCAATGTTAAATTGGCTATAATCTACCGGATTAAATTGGAACGGACTTTTTGCTTATAACTGTAAGCAGAGACTCAGCAGGTGTATTGACAACGTGGGGAGAGGAGGTCGGAGCGCCTTTTTACGCGGTTGATTCCGGCCGTTCAAGTAGAAAAGTTTAATCTCTTACGTAAATATACCCGGCGAGCGAAACGCGCGCGGAATTGCTGACGAAGTTGCAAGCTCGACGACTGTTATCGATAAGTTATATTCCGCTTTGCTTTCACAAAAATTTCAATTAATGAAATTTGCTTCAATTACTTCGCTTTTCTTCATGCACATATAATCTCTCTACGTTGCGCATCTATTTAAAAAATGAAAAGAAGTTTGCGAAAAAAAATTTACATTATGAATTTTACTAAAAAATCCACTTTGATAAAATCGATCGTGACATAAAATATTATTCAAAAATACTCGAGTTGTTTTCTTTTACGATATATAATTCAATAATTAATAAGAATTTCAGATATATACCTGATGTTTGCGCTTGTGCGACGAGCACAAAGCAACAGTCGAGCCAAACATCATTTAATATCACTGTATACATGGTAATTAGTTGTTCCTGCTATTGATAACATACGAGCCATGTTCCAACAACGGAATTAGCGACATCATTAACAAAGTGCATCGCTTTGCCCCATTATACTAACGAATTTACAGCCAGTGCATTTTTTCACGGCTTCTTTCCTGCTCGATTTACTCTCTACGCGAAAGTAAAAAGTTCAATTTCGCGCGCGCCCGTGAATGCGCCGGGGATGGGGATTGATTGTGCTCACGCGCAACTGCTGACGAAGTTGCGAGGGTTTCCGAAATGACCACCGAGAGTACGACGACGACTCCGATACCTTTCCTGTGTTCTTCCTGCCGCAACTTTACGGGACAACACAGATATACCCAGGCAAGAAAGAAACTCGAATGGCTAAACGGGATCGATCGACTAAGAGGGTTCGTTGGGAAAATTGCTGCCATTAATCCCGGCGCCTTTAATTAGAGAAGAGCGTGACAAACGTCGGAAATTTTTATCTAAATCGAGCCCCGTTCATTCACAACGTGGGCCCCGTGGGGACAATCTTTTCGCCGTATTTCACTACCAGACTCCTCACACAAGGGTCCTTCTCGCATCCGCCACGAAGCGACCACTTAAAGGGCCATGCATTTATAGCGAGCTCCTGTCGCTTCGACCTAAATTGCGCGCCACATAGATGAGAATCCGGCTCTTTTGTCGTTCTTGTGTGCGTTGTCTCTTTCTCTCTTTTGCCTTTTGCTTTTAATTTGCGAGATTTTTCCGACGTCGAGTATACGCCCAGATAAATTGGAGAACTCGAAATATATGTACCATATTAAACTCGCGCAATACATAGAATGTTTGTTGTAACACAAAACAGAAATGCATATGTTGCACGACAGATTAACGTTCGCAAGTCCTCTTGAAAAAAAATTTGCAATATACTTCGATGCAGTTTATCTCCTGGTTGTATTTTTGTCAGGGAATATCATCCGTGTCATTTTTGAAAATTTTTTATTTGGCATATTTGGCTAGTGGATTTTTTGCTCGGCATACATTTTAAATAGGCAAAGTTACAAGCGTAAAAATATTAAATACTTTTTGATATTTCTATATGTTATATCTGTGCATTTTGCTACGCCGATACTGCACACGAAATAAAAGAAAATTTAAAAATCATATTCAATATATGTATGTGTGTGTGTGTATTCTGAAAGCTTAGGAAATAAAGTAGCATAAGCCGATGCAAAATAAAAAATAAATATTAAAACAAATCAATACTGAAAGGACAAAAAAATTTTGAATTACAAAAAACGGAAAATCGTATAATTTACTAGTTATATATTATTAAAATAATATGTGCAACAATATTACTTCAAAAACGCTGAGAAACTTCAAGTTTCTAATTCTAGACAAAAGACTGTATAGCTATTATCTTTTTCACAAAAGCGTTCTTTATCAAGTTTAGCTCTTTTGTGTCACCGCTATGACAGAAACTTCTTTCAGAAACCGCTTTTTATGAGATACTGATGAAGCAAAATTTTATTAAAACGATGATAATCGTTAAGACGCGCACTACTAGCTGTCGGAACTTCGTAATATAATGGGTATGCATGTTTCTTTAAATACATTGTACTTAAAATGTTCCACATTTCTCATAAATATAGATATACATATTTTTATATAGCTCAGCTTTTTATAGCTCAGAATGAGATATAAAAAAATTATTTGTATATACCAACAACATGCACAGAAACAAAGCGTAGTTCTTCAGTCTATTCAGAGAGATCTGCATAAAAGATGGTCTATTCAAAAAGATCTGCATAAAACTCGTTCGCTCGTTAATAAGTGTGAATGTGCTTCTTTAGCTTTCGGCAAAAACTGATTTATCAATACATATTGATCTCTTAATTACCGCAATAACATAAAAAAAGTCGCGATGAAGAATATTCCGACTTTTAAGTGAACTTTTATGCGAAGTTGATAAACTCTCTCTCTCTCTCTCTCTCTCTCTCTTTACGAGATCTTGCGCAATACGGGACGCTGTCGATGCATCCCGCCCCCAGAGGACTTAAGTCCCGACAACCCCGTGTCCTTTTGTTCCGTAAAGAGCGGAACCCAATAACCGTGAAAGGAGATTAAGCTTAACAAAGTGTCCTCGAGTTTACCAAAGCAACGAGTTAAGCGGAATCTCCAACTCGTTGTCGAGGCTACCCAAGACGGGACTTTGGCAAACTCGCGAACTCGTTAACGAGTGAGAGAGGCCCGTTGACCGCGACGACCTCGATTTGCGAACTGAACAACGCATGATGCATTTTTGCGACAAGCGTCAAACACTTAACCTTTCTCCTCTCTTTCTTTCTTTAATACGAACTTTTAAATGCCTTGTTAAACACTGCACGGTCGAGATTTAATTGATATTATAAAATCCGTCTTTCGTGTTTCAAAGAAAATTGCTAAAAGATAAAAGCAAAAGTATTTAAGACTGAATCAATATATAAATTTTTTAAATTATTAATATCTTTATAATCTCATAATTTTTAATTGCACGATACAAAGCTTGACATAAATTCGTAAATCTTGTTCAGAAATCTCGTTGCTTCCCAAAATAACTACAGGGAATCAGCACTTCCGAGATCACTACAAAGTGTCCTGAAGAGGATAACGAACTTCCGTCCGCGATAAGCTATCATTCGAAAACTTTTTGACGAGGGCTTGGCACTTCGGCGCGTTGCGGTTTTAACCCGAAAAATTGCCGAGCTTGTTAGACAGAGAATCCAGGTATGTGTGTATAAGTGCACATCGTCTCGTCAATGAGATTATCGTTAACCTGTAACTTCGGCCGCGAGAAGTAGCCTGGAGAAGTTGTTTCGCCCCGAAACTCGTCTCTTGTGTAGGCGAGGGTAACTTCTCCTGTGGACCCAGTCGTTCAATGAGATTATTGTTAACCTTGTAGTTAACCCGTGAGCTAAACCGGCTTCATTCGAAATGTTCTTTTCGTTGTAATAAATGCAATGTCGATACTTTGACTCACAGTCGATATCATCACTCTGTGCTTTCTACAAACTACTTAACACAATGCATTTTTATATTTTTTTTTCTGTGACTTGAGAAACAATGGCAATAAATCAAAATATAAGTAAATAATTATAAATTTCTTTTAAATGTATAAGTATAATTTTATATAATTATTTTGCAGCTTTTTTTAACGAGAATAAATGTAGTTTTGAATTCTTTTTTTTTCAATTATAAATGTAAAAGATTTTAGTTATTGTGATATTCGTGACAACACACTAAACTGAATAATAAATATGTTTTTTTCTTTACATATGGGTTTTCGTTTTTTGACAATGTAAAGGAAAAGACGTCGTATGTGCGACATCAAGCTAAAATGTGAATTGACTCTCCCATCGTTACTGACCTACACAACGGCAAAAATGTATAAGAATATAAAAGAAAGCACGTAATGCCCGATTGCTATAAGAGCAAGCACTTTCTCAAAAACGTACAAAATGCGCCAAATTCGCTAACACAAAGTTTGTATGTGCGAGATAACATCAAAAATAAATACAAACACAAAACGCAAGAAATCGGACTCAAATTTAGTTCAGCCATAACATACAGCGCAAATAAAATTTTGTAATGTTTTTAAATATAATTATATTAAAAAAAAATTAGATATATATATTTTAAAATTATTTACAACAAATCAGTAATTTTCCGAGTTAAATAAACTCGGAAAATGTAAAACTTCAACTGCGAGAAACAATTATGCAAAGTTTGATCTCATACAGTATACCGGAATGCGATAACGAGAGAGTCACGCGCAAAATTAATTCCTGGAAAAGGATTGCATGATTTTTTTCGCCGCGACATTTGCATCACGCGCGTTTATAAACTCTTTCCAACGAGACTAATGGTTTTACTATGCACAAGGGAGATTTTCTTGTTAACAGTATAGATATACCCGAACAAGAAAGCGCATTGCACGCGCGTCACATATGTCGTTGCGCGAAAACACGTACGTAACTGTCACGTGTGAATCTGTGTCATGAGAATCTTTTACCGTGCCTCGTCTCAAAAGACAGAAGCTCGCACGAGCTTTCGCGCGGTTTAAGCACGTAAATATATACGAAGAAAGCGAGCGTGAGAAGAAGGAGAGATGAAGAAGGACGTGAGGGAGCCCCCAATTTCCATATTATAATTAATTTCTCACTTAGCCGGCGGGTCGCATTAATTATATGTCCCCGGCCAACGCTCGGGCTATTCATACATATCTAATTAGTTTGGCCTCGTGCGAGGCTTTTATAAAGTGCGCAGAGCTTTTCCCGTATTCTCCATGGAACGACCAGTCGACATGCGACACCCTATAATTCGTCGGTATTATTTCGGCGAATTATTTCACAATTACTGAGAAACTCTGAGACCTTATCATAATAAAAAAATTTAATAATAATAAATAAATATACATTTGAACAAAAACAAGTCAGATAATTTAAATTTTATTGCTTTAAATAATTATTTGCAAGTGAGAAAGAAAACTTCTCTTCAAGATAATATTTGCAGTAAATAAACGATCAAAATAAGAGAAGCATTATATCTTCAATGAAAACTTCAATACATCAACGAAAAAATGAAAAGGTATAACGAAGGTCTCTGATAATATCAATAAAAAACACATCCGTAAAAATGTGTAGGATTTGAAATTGCATATTTCTTAGCGAACGCGCGACATAAAACACGAAAGAGGGAAAAATTATTTCTCCGGAAGAGTGTCGACGCAATTGTCAAACTTGGCAACTTTCGCCGTCGATTCTTACGCGCGCGGGACGGGCGCAAACCGGTAATTGCAATCTCGATATGTTTCGAAGAACTTCGTCGTTGAAGTTAAGACACGAATCGCGGCTCTATAGCGCTCTCTTTTATTCTTCTTTGCGCGTCGTTCCTCGTATCTTCTTTACACCGACTTCGAGAACGTTAATCTTGATATTCTCTTCGAGCAAACGGCGCGCGCGAATAAATTCGGGAAAAAGTTCCACGCGCGGCGGCAATTTGCACGAGTAGTTTGCTCTCTCCGCCATCGCACAACACAAGCGGTAAAAGGGGAGCGCATCCTCGATCCCGGGTACGTTCCCGCAGCCATTTTAACAAATTGTTTCTCACAGCGCACTCTGTGACCTGAGCGAGTATATACATATGTATAGTACAATACATACACATATATACATATATGTACAAAAGTGCGAGGGAACGCATTACGTTCGCGCGCGCTGCATCGGATAAAGCGAACGCATTCGCTTTCCCGTTCAGCGATGTTTGCGCGTTTTCTCCGCGATCAGCTCGTCGCGCGATTTTATTATCCGATCGATATTCCAGCATTCGCTCAAACACCGTTGCGTTTCTGTTTTCAACTACTTTTTTTCACCACATGTAAGCCGAGCTGAGAATTGCAGATCAGAACTAGTTGACCGACTCGTATTTGTCAATATCCACTTTAGTGTTACTTATTCGGTTACAGTGACATAAAACTCGGTCAAACTACTAAGATGCACGTATCTTTAATAATAATTGGTTTGCGAGGATCCGTCAAGCAGCGATTTATTGTCTTAAAGTAAATTTTCTTACTGCAAGATATTCGCGTTATATATACGAGTTTATGAAGAGCAATTAATCTGGCCTTTTCGTCTCACGGAGAGGCACTATATTTTCTTACGTGTACTTACTTGGAGGCTTGGGTTCGTCGCTGTTCGCATCGTCGTCGAAGAGAGCAGTCCCTTTTGACTGTGCACTAGCGAGCGTCGATATCTCGATGCACGTTACCACTATCAATATCCGCAACATACTGACAAACGTCTCTTCTGGCGATTTCACCTTCAAATCATCCTAATTCCGTTCGCTCGTGCAATTTTCAGACGACACTCTGTCAACAAATAATCGATCTTTGTTAACAAACTACAACATGTTAACAAAATAAACTAGATTTTATACGATAAAACTATATCAATTCTTTTATTTCCAACAATTTGGGGTGGATAAAGTTAAGAATGTTTTGTTTTACACAATGACACATAGTTACAAAGAAAAACCAAACCATTTTACACATATTTTGTTTCAAAAATCATATTGATTTGTACTTATAGAAAAGATATGACGTATCGTATTATTTTCTTCTATAGTTTCAAGAAAAGTAGATGTCATAATGTTGAAAGCTGCCAACATGAAATTTCACGTTTCTGACAGACGATGTTTTATTCGAATCGTTTTCAGTGGAATTTCATAGCTCGATACTATCGACACGTGTAGCTGGCAGTTGGCTAGCAACAGCTCCGGCTACGTTTGATAACGCGTGACGCGTTTATTGTTAATTTCGCCGCCGAGTTTGGCGCGTGCTACGCGCGTATCGGATTAATAGCGATCGACGGTTTATCAACGTAGATTGATACAAAGCCAGGCATGATTGATCATCCCAAACAATGTGGCACGCGTCAAAAGTGCTGTCGAGTTTTTGTTCTTCTTGGATATTTTTCATCAATAAAAGTTTCACTGAAAAAATTTTCCTTGACAAAGTTGTAATGCAAAATTGTTGCGCACAAGAAAATACAATTAAATAACACCGAACTTTGTTCGTGGTTTTTTGTTTAGCTATCACTAATAAAATCATTTACTTCATCATTTAAATAAATTGAAGCTAAAGTAAAATTTTTCAAAAAAAAAACTAAATATTTAGAGTCAACATTCATAAAATTCTCATGCGTGTCAAAAGTGTGTACGTTAACAATATTCGTCAAGTTTAATCCTTTTCTCGATATCGTTTTTGCGACAAATTTAGATCGAAATAGCTTCAAAAAAAAAAAAAAACGAAAGAGTTTGTTTACCCGCGAAACAAAAACTCAGTCATGCGTTTCGAAGCCGGTTCGGTTCCATATATTTGCGCAACATATCAAACTTTTTTAAAATTTTTCGGAATTGCTTTCTCTTTTTCGAATTGTTTTCGATGATAGTTCACCGAAGAAGCTTACACACGTTCCGTTCTTCCGCCGTTCTGTTTGGATCGGCAGCAAAATACGTCGTCGCGAAAAGGCGGAACAATGAACGTAGTATTTTTGTGGGATTTTGCGGCGGCACGAGCCGAATATGCATCGATCGTGTCGGTCGATTAGAACGGAAAATTGTCCGAATCTCGCGATGCATTTTTCTTCCGCGATAGATTCAAACGCGCATCATCGAACAGAGGAATCGCGAATACGAAAGTAATAGTGGCGCGCGGAGAGAAAAATGCTCGAGGTTTTTCGACGCTTCGCATTACGCGCGTTTGCTCCGAAACTCGTGGGAAATCTACAAAAAGCGGCAGGTGAACGGGAAGTATCCTTTGTGCAGGGACAATGCACGAGGTTATTCGCGCGGGGCCTTGCGTAGATTAGTTTATCAAATCAACACATCCTTCTATTTACTGTTCATCGCCGTTATTTGATGATCATTAACTATTCATGAATCGTACGTGTCTCTTTTCCCTTTCATGCGTGAAAAAGAAAATTCTAATTCACTAAACGTCATTGCGCGCGAAGCAATATGTTTCCGGACGATGAATTGAGTTACACAAATATACAGATATGCGAAGCAATGAATCAAATATTGTCGTTCCCATCTAGGGTAAACGTTTCCTGTATGAAACGATACGTTTCATAAAGTATCAATCAGTTAAATAAATTTGGGAAGTGACAAATGCACAATACATTTGTACAATAATACATATGTACAAACGCAATACATATACGTTTGTACATATACGTAGAAATTGACGTACGAGAGAGAAATCAAATATTTTCACTTGTTTGCTGTTGCTCAAAAGCGCCGACTGATTGTTTATGAATTAATGGAGGAAGCAAATATATAGATTCTCGTTTTTTTTTTACGTTTGCAAGCGTATTCAATTTAGAAATTTTCCGACTTTTTTGTCGCAATGCAGAATCTACAATGTTGTTGTTTCAGTTTTAATCAGCGTCATGACTCTTTTGTCTGAGCGGTATTAAATAAAAGATAAATGATTCGCGATATATTATCATTTGCTAAAAAAAAGTAAGCTGCGACCAAAGTCCGATGTAAACGCGTTGTTTGACGAAAAATCCATAGATATATCCCGGCGCAAGTAAACAAAGTCGTGAAAACTCAACGCAACGAGAATATACATCGTTTATCCACGCGTTGTTGCAGGAGAGATGTACATATGAAATTGCTACGATTGTGGATCCTTTTATATGTGAAAATTGTTTTTAACAGTCTTATAAGAGAACGTAAATACAAAGGTACATATAACGTATATAAGAATATAAGTAATATGAAAGATAGGATTTTTTTGTTGACTATAGAATTATATTTACTAATCTTATTCGACCTTTGGACTGATATAAAAAGTTTTATGGTAAAAAGTAGCTAATTAAAGTATCTCACAAATCTTCTTGCGCATGCAAGTTTTTTTTTCAGAAATCCACAAAGATCGAACGCGATGTCGCGGAAACGTTAACAATTAAAAGTGATTTCCGCGAGAACGGAATTATCGAATATTGATTAGATGGAGAAAAGCGCGGTAAAAATAAAAAAAAAAAAAAAACGTGATTAAATTTATACGCTCGAGTTTGTGATTGAAAATCCACCGTGATCTTTAGATTTAATCGAAGATTCTTTTCCGTCGCTATATCACTCTATCTTTATTCCATTTTTTGCCATACTTATCTTTTTGCTTTCTCATCATTCTAAAAGTGATGGGTCGTCATGTTGTTGGTCATTCTCGGCGCGCACGTTAAAAACCGACCAACAAACTGCATTTCTCGAAGAACGGTAACGCGTATCAATGTTTCAGCCTAGTGAGCTGCGTCATTCCTTCCTCTTTCTGGCGAAATATCGCAAGAGCGCGATGACTTCGCGGAAGAGAAGAATAAGACCGGGATAATACAAAGTCACGCTATACGTTTAACGAGAAACGACGTAGATAACGGAAGAACGAGATCTGCATTCCTCGCGGCTCAATTTTCGATTACTATGGTTACCGGAGTAATACCGATAACATTATCAGTACAGTTATTCCAAAGATACAATCACACCGAAATAATTGATTGTATCATGTGCGCTTGAAACTTTTTTTAATCTCTCGAGAATTGTGTTCATTATACAAACAAACACAACCTACCTAAAAAAATATATAATTTTATTTATCTAGTAGCAATTAATCACGCTGTACCTCTGCGTCGCTTTTGTTTCTTTTAACAAAAGATCATTTATCCGATAAAATATGTATCGCGACTTTTTTTTTACTGCAAGCGACATAATCGATCCTGTTGATAAACGCGTCCGTTATCGAAAACACCTTATCGCTTTTGTGCGCGTGTTGTTTGCTCGATTAACTCTTGTGTCTGTAACTCGTGAAATTTCTATGTGGTGTTTTTAATGCGCAAGTTTATATCCGCTTTTTCTCGAGATATCATTGATTTAGCTCTTGCGATGCGTCGCGGCGCCTCGAGTAATTGAAATTCCTTTCATCTCGAACGGACTCACCGATGCTTTATTTCTCTCGTATTTTTACGCCTCGAGCGTAAAACGAACTTCCTATTTCCGGTTGAAAGAACAGAAAATGCGACAGCGTGCAGTGCAAAGTAAATGTATGAATTGATGGTTTAAAAAGGGCGTGTCTGTGTTTCGTATCCAATAGTTTCCGCGAGATCACTTGTGCAACCGATAAAAAATATCAATGTAACGTCTTAAAAACAATTTTTTCTTCACGACCACTTTCATCGTTTTTGTTCTCTGTACTATCGCTCGAACTTGTCTTTATGATTTTTCTAATATCATAATACAAAATTATTTTTTATACTATTTTTATAGTACAATACGCGTTTTTTTATTTGTTATTTCACAAATAGTTATTAACCGCATACTATTTGCGTAAACTCACTAAATAATACCAACAAACAAAAAATATACTATTTTTTCAAAACCATATACATATATAAAAAACACTTTTAATAAAATTTTTTGTTTAAATTGTAGAAAAAATGTTTTATATTTTATGATAAAGATAGTGTAATGTCCTTTTAGAGGTGAGAAAAGAAATGGCGAATGAAATTCAATTTCCAACATTGATATTGACATGATCGAAATGAAGACGCGAGCCGACATTGGAGTACACGTTCTCTGTTCTGTACTTCGTAAGTGCTTTTCTTATAGGCCACTCTCTCTCTCTCTTTCTCTCTTTTTCTCTCTCTTTTGCCTTCATCGAGACGCGTACTCGAAGCAATTGTCAGAAAGTAGTTACAGTCCGTGTTAGTACCGGCCGGCGCGGAAAAGAGAATCGTCCCATCGACGTGTTCCACATCGGACCCAGCAAAGAGGCCGGTTCTCTCTACTTTCGCGCTGAACAATCGCGCTACAATCACTATGTGACAAGAGATCCGTTTCGAGAGAAGGTGGCACATGTCGAGAGACAATGACCGTATTACGAAAATTGTGATTTTTCTTGATAAGAAAATCGACAGTCAACCGCTTTATCCGACACAGATAAAGGAATATAATTTTTTTATCTTACTATGTTTATGTGGCATATTGTAAACCAATACTTTCTCGATCTGTCAAATCATATATATTTTTTCTTTTGCATGTAAAACTTCATAGAGTTTTGTCATATAAAAGCTCGAGTCGATTCGGAAGAGGATCGAAAGTTGCCGCCTAATATCGTGACGTCGAATTAGCGCGAAGAATAATGGGGCCGGGAGTGAGCTGAGAGAGAATGACTGCCTGAGGAAAGTTCCGATAGACGAGATATCGAGCAGCTCCCGAGTCGCTTCTGGGCTTTTCACGAAGCTGTTAAACGACCATTACCGGGGCTCGAGAGCACGAGAGAGGGAGAGAGAGAGCTGCTCCCGAGACGCGACCCTGAAGACTAGAGAATTTCGCACAGACATCAAAGACGGACGTTTGACGACAACGGAAGGATGAAATCGGCGGACAATGTCAAGCGGGAAATTAACGCGCTTAAGACGACAGTAATTTCCACAGGACAGAATAAAAGCAACTCTCTACTTCTTTCCTGCTTCATTTAGTAGATTATTCGAAACTCGCGTTATTTTATTAGTTACTCGATCTCTTATCTTGTAATTTCCATCAGACTGCCGGAAAGTGGAAACGCACAACACACATAGTGAATGAAAACCCAATTATTGTAACCTGTTTACGAATGTATAAAATGCAGAGATAAAATTTCATAGTGAAACAAATTCTCATTTATACGTGCGTTAATAAATTAAATCATATATATATATATATATACATGTATTGTATTATATATTGAAATTTGTTGCTAACAAGAAACATGATAGATGCAAACACAATATTCCACGCATGTTTTCGTGTTCCGAATAATTTCTCAAGTATAGCTGCAGCAGGAATTTCCCCAAACAGCCTGTTGTAACAACAAGTACGATGTCTTCGACGTTTCGAAGTACAGGGAAGATAGGGATTCGTGTTCTAACAAGTTTTCGCAAAGCACGAAAAGACGGCTAGCTCGTTCGCGAAGCTGAAGCAACGAATTTGTCGAAAGCTCGCTCCAACGAAACACGCTCTCAGAATTTTAGGTCAATCGCTCGCGCAACTTTCTTCTCGAATAAACGCATATCTCTGTCTCTCTCTCTCTCTCTCTCTTACGAACAACGAGGAGAGGAAACGTTTTGTTCTCTTTCTTTTCGAGTATGTCTCCGTAGGGACTGTAGTTTATGGCGCACATGAGCTGCTTAATTTGCCTTAAGTACGCGACTGGTCTCTCGATGAAAAGCGCGCACCCCATTTTTCACTCGTCCGCTGCATCGCACCACGGAACTTCCGAATAGGCAGTTACTTGTACTTTAGTTGGCGGTACTTAGCAAATTCACGAGAGAGAAGAATTTTCGTCTTACAATTAGAAAGCCTATACGGCAAATTTAATTGTTTTTCGTGACGTTGGAACACATGTCCACTCATAAATTCTCATACAAAGAATTAACGTACAAATATTATGTATGATGAATTGTCACAATAACCGAGATTACAAGAAGCGATTGATAAGTATCCTAAACGGGGGACATATAGATGGCTACAGTAGCATCACATTGCTGTTGTCATTGACAAGTTTCATTCTTCAGAAAGACAAATGTCAAACACTGGTTCATTATCGCATTTAGTGTTTGTATGACAGCTCGCCAAAAGTAGATTATCTTGAATGTATATTATGAATGTATATTATGACTGATGCTCTCAGTAATTCAACATAATATACAGCTCACATTTCAACTATTGCAATGATCAAAATTTACGAGTTTTTCTGGGTCTCAAATTACTCTTGTCTCATCCTTTTTAATTCGCCAGACATGACAAAGATATTCTTCGTGCAATTTCATCCATGCCGTAAATGACTATTTTGAAGAGCTCGAGAAATCATTTTATAACAAAAAAAATAATGGTCTCGAGAAGCTCTTGATCAAAATATATCGAAATAAAAAGATTATATTAAAAAATAAATATACTCGAGAAATTGTTATCTTTTTTGTTTTGGATAATTTTCAATTTTTTGCCCCTTGTATTTTTTGTCTTCGACTGAGATGCGTTCAGTTTTCGCATGCGTTTAATTCTGCGGAGAATGTTCGTACACAATGCGATCGTTAAATGTGCGCGTAAAAATTGTTCAATTGCCATAATAGAACATGCGTGTGTATTACTGCATTGGCAAAAATTGACAAATAGACAACATGTGCATGTAATAAAACTGAATTTCGATCTACTTTAATAAATTCGAAACTGCGATATTCAACTATTTTTAAATGGCTTTTTCAATAGGTTTACGTACTCAACAAACGATCCAAAAACGAAGTAAATATTTTTTTGCTTTCCAAGTGAGATCATCAAATCATCACAAAATTTATTTTATTGTTTGATAAATAAATTGAATGTTGCCGTAAAAATATCAAAACTCTACACGGAAAAAAGTTTTGGAATAACAAGATTAGTTACTACTTTATAATCAGTAAAAAAAATTTGCTAAATCTATTAAACTTTTCGTTTTGCTAATAAACACATTTTGTTTTTTGTCGCTGGTCATATAATGGCAAAATTTGTTTTATGTGTGGAAATTATATACGGTGTGTCTTCTTCTTGGCAACAGAGGAAGAGTTGTGACGTGGTAGCTTAGCTGCCCGTTGCAGCCGCTCTTTTCTGTCACAAAAGAGCGTCTCGAACGTCGTTCGTGGGCCTGCCGCATCGGGAAGTAAAATGCGGTCTAAAAATACTTTCGTGGAACTTGTGTGTAATAATAAGAGTTATTTCAGAAATCGTGAAATTCTAGTAAATTTGTAGTTTAAATATACTTGACACTTTAGAGAGTGCATCAATAAAAGCAGTCAATTAAAAGACTAACGAGCCGGGAAACTATTGATTTCGTTCGAACGCATGTATATAAAGAGCGTATTGTATATTTTATTTATATACGCGTTCTGCAGACAGATATTACGCGTTCTGGAGCCATCACTCGAGAAACAGGAAGAGTCGTATAACAAGCTGAAACGTAGAGCGCGCATTCATCCCTTTTCGAACCGTTAATGTTTTAAACGGATTCGGAACGGAAAATGCTTTTGTGGCTCGCCATTAGTGCATTCTCTGTCAATATAATTTCGACAGGAGCTTATTGACGCTGGCAATATGTCGTGTATTTGATTTCCTGTGGTGACTGTTATTTAACTTTCGTAATATTGCGAATGACAGGCTGTTCGCGACTCAATGCAGATTCAGTGTATTTACAGATGAAACTCGGTGCTTTTTTTCTGAGCCGCGCGCATTTAGTTTTCCGTTACGCATTTTCCGTTGCAACTATATTCGATGAAAAAAATGCCGCAAGGCATTATGTTGCACAAATTGTTGAGAACAGAGCAACATACACAAATATAGAGCATAAAAATAGAATTAAAAAATTTCTACTTAATGTACGTAAAACGTAGTCAGTAGACGAACACCTTCGGTACATGGCAAGGGATCGATACGATCGATTAAGTTTTATAAAAAAATATTGAGATAAAAAAATTGTGATAATGTGAGTTTATCATTATGTCACTTATCGATAAGTTGAGCACTGAACGTCTCAGGCAACAAATCCTTTATAGAGTGAACTTTCACATTGAGAGAATGTTAAATATAATATGGCTTCTCAATAATATAATTAATTGTAAACACATGTGATTCTTCATAATTACTAAAAATTTATCATTAAAAAAGATATCAGGTTTCTTAAATCAATAACAAGTTTTAAATTAATAATAAGATTGCAAAAGTATATATATAATTAGTTTTTTCTAAAGAATCAGAAAATTAAGTGCTTCTTCACAATATATTGCTAACCCTAAGTTTTAAAAGATTAGTTAGATAAAAGTTTCATCTGAAAAGTAAAACCAGTTTGAGAGAAAATCGGAAAAAATATATACCTAACCTATATAAAAAAGCGAAATTGAAACTGACAAAGGAGCACGATTAAATCAGGCTACATCTCAAAATCTCCGACTTTTTGTTTCACAAGTGTCCCGCGCACTTGACATTACAAATGTACCTTTATAATTTGTGTCACAGAAGAGATAAACGGAACTAGAACCGTTACCTGGTTCCGTCAATCCTTTAACATTTGATCGGAGACGCACTGCCAGACGCAGCTTGCACACGCGTTACACGCATTATGGATCGTCTCGTAGCGTCAGCGTAACCACTTCTGTCGACGTCGTCGTCTTCGTCTTCAAATGACGTCGCGAACACGTGGTGTCACAAGCTGTCATCGAAGGACGTGCGTCGTGATCTTTGAAATCTCCACTATTCACTCAATTCCGGAAATCTCCTCGCTGCATCGTTTTTGAACGCGTATTGCATTATCACGCACTATATCCTCGTCAATTCGAATATCGTCGATAAGATCGCACGATTATATTTCTTTTTGTCCGGTCGTCGAGTTATATATCGTTAATCGAGACACCGTGTTTCATCACTGCGCGAACTAACACTATATAATTTGACGATTTCGAGAAGAGTCAAGATAAACGATCACTTCTACTATTCGACATAATCACGATATGATGAAAATTCACGTGATCGTTCTATACTTGAATCCAACCATTTATGTGCTGCGACTTTGATCAATAATCTATATATGTCGCAGAAGAATTTCGCGGTAGATCCAAAAAATCACACGGCTTCGATTCTTCTCGATCGACAAACGCGCGCGTCGAGCTTCGCGATGTCACTGGATGCTGCCGGCGAACTTTTGCGCACGGAAAAGCCGTTCTCCAACCCCCACCTGTGCTTCACCCCTGCCCGCAGCGCACACGTTCGGACTCGCCCTCTACCCCGTGTGCCGACACTCGTGCTTCGTGCAAGCTCGATAATCTTCGTGAAAGCTCGAGAATTTCAATTGGGAGATGGGAGTGAATACTGTATGGGAGTAGCAGGATGACCAGGAGGCAGTTTAAAAAGAGGGAAATGCGTTTTCTTCCTAATATGGGTGTTACAGAGAAACTAAACGACAGTAGGATTATATAAATAGCTTCCAATGAATTGTTGATACCTCTGTATGTACGAAAAAACTAATTCACTTCTTTAATATATGTTAAACATATACATAAAAATTAAAAAAAAAATACGATTTCTTTAAAAAAAAAAATGTTTAATGCTTTTATCTAATGTGTCTAGCTTTTAGATTTTTTGTTTAGAAGATTTGAAAAGAAGATAATGAGCGATGTCAAAATAAGTGTCAAAGTTGACATTATCTTTTAGTTTCTATTTGCATAAAATTATAAATAATTGAGTTCACATTAGGTTTAGACTCGAAACAAGATTTATTAAAATTATGACGAATGAAAGAGAGAGATAAGAAAAACAATATATATATACGAGATAACTTTCTTATTTGTGTCGGCCGAGCAATTACTTGACAGTAATTAAAATCTTTCTTCTGATTAAAAATTATATATTTAGATAAATTGCGTATGTTTACGATAAATAACATACATGTTTTAGATTGCATGCATGTAATTTTATAATTTAGCAATATTTTGACATTAATCATTGTGTTTGATAATAAAAGCATTTTTATAAAATTCCTTTCTATTGTTGAAAATACCGTTTGCTTTATTATAAGTACTGCTTTGTTCTGAACTTTATCGATAATACAAATTAATTTGCACACGCAACAATTCTGAATATATTTTCGCCAATTAATAAATTGATCGACGAATGCCAATATTTTATCAGTGCTCGCGAAGTGCGTGGAGATCCGATTCGACGGCGCCGATTCGTATTAATGAGGTTTAAAAATAATACGGATTTCAATGAAAACGTCGTAAAAACATAAGCGGATTTGATTTAATGCACAAAAACGGCCAGCGCGTTTCAATAGACGTATATACATATACAAATTCATCGTCATTCCAAAATCACGTGTGTACTTTTCAGCGCGTCCATCATAAATCACCACAGAATTATTATAAACAGCATATTAAGCGTAGAAAATGAACATAAAAAGTTTCCAAAATAATCCTGCCTTTATAATGTTCGAACAAGTAAAGATAAACAATCGTGACAGTAAAACACTACCTCTGTATTTATTCGTCATTCAATAAATATTTCTCTCTCTCTTTTTTTTTCATTGCTTTAATTCACTCGTCAAAGATTAATAAGCAAACTTTCTAGACATTAGACAGCCTGAATAATATTTTAAGATAATTTATTAATATTTTAAGATAATTATTCGCCTATACCAATGCTCGCTCATACATTGTCAAGAACAGACTATGTAAAAAAATAAAAATGTTTTTATAAAACTTAAATTGCTTCCTCTTGTTAAACATTCGAAAAGCTGTGAGCGAGCCAAACACCGAGTATTTTCATTCCCCACTTTTTTCCTTACTTTTTTCCGTATATAGATCACAGTGCGTCGTCGTATGCGCGACGACGAACTTTTCTTACTTGAGACTCTGACGAGCTAATTTGTGTTATAATCACTTTGGTTTTCGAATCCTTCGGCGGCGGCAAACTTGGAGCGGACGCTAACGAGCAAGTCCGTTGTTCGTAATTAACGCTTTCTAAAACTTTGGAAACGTCAACGGGCCAACTATATTGGGTGCGCGATCGCTAGGCGCGAATATAGGCGCGTCGAAACACGAGCGAGAATCGTCAGTCGGCACCTACGTGACCACATAAAAAATAACTCGTTAAGGCGCCGCTAGAAAGTTAATTACGTATCAATTGACAACCGTTAGCAGCAGCTCGTTACATGAGAGTCGCAGTTATCTCGAGCTGCGGTTTGCGTATAGCTCTGTGGTTTCGCAATCGCACAAACGTGACAGTGAAGACGAAAGACATCTTTGTATGCGCGAATCGAATTTGCGTCGCATCGGGATGCACGACCGCCGATGTTCTCCGTTATTTGCTGTCAAGTCGCGATACCTCGCTCGGAAACCTACCACCGCACGGTATATTGCGACACAGACTTCTCGCGCGGGTAACTTCGTTCCGACGGCTCGTTTGTGGTTATATAGCTTTGTGATTGGTTGCGTGAAACGTCACCGGAGAATATGGAGATAGCTCCGTTTCTCCGTGAGACGCGAATAAAACTGACGCGTATTGCAACATGGAATACATTGCGATAACATTGCAATCGTGATATTAGCAAAGTGTAACTATCAGTTATCTATTAGTATCGCACACCGAAAGTTTGAAATATTGAAAAGTTTTATAAATGTTTATTAAATTATCCTTTCATTTGGCACAAAGCATTTTATAGCGACTAATTTGCTAATTGAAAATAATCCGATGTTTGTATTAATAATAATCTCTAATGAAGACAATAACTAATTATATATAAAGCAACTAATTTTTAAAATATTTTAAATATTTTACTAATTTGAATATATTTTAATTATTAGTAGAAAATTACGCCGTTAATATTATTTCTGTTCTCACTTATTGAGAATCTCGATTGTTTCATAGATCTTGCTTTTATGTCAAATGTAGGTGGCAACAGAGAATCTTCCCGATGTTGTTCACTTTGACGTCGCTGCAATTTCACCTGATAGCTCTCTCCGATTGAGTAAACAAGCATTATCAATTCTATTCTAGGCAGCTTGTACTTGCATACATACATATGTATGACAAGCAAGATGAATTTGCGTTTTACCGTGCGATATCATCAAGACGCGCGCGCGAAAGATACGTGTCTTAATTCACGTGTGCGAGAAGTTTGTTCCATCATTAAATCCCTCCTTTTACGAGCTTAAGCGAAACACACAAGCTTCGAATCGCGATACCGCGTCACGCGATATCTCCCAAAATTCGACGAATCCACACGTTTTGAAATTTATAGTGAAACTGAAATAAACACGATTCTTGCGCTGGATATTCGATAGGTGCAAATATATTATGTTGTGTTTGCGCGACGAATCATTTTTCTCGCGTGTGCTAAAATATTTAAAAATTATTACGTTTGCAGAAATTAAAAAAATAATTAAAAGAGGATAAATTAGGGAATTTTAATAATTTTTGTTCTCTCTCAAAAAGAGAGAACATTCTTCTTGAATTGGTTTAAAAAATTCTGAAAATTCTCGGTCTGATAACTTTGATAGAAAATCAATAATTTTCTTCTTATTGATGCGAGCATTTTTCATTTGCAGCGGCTGATAGACGGTTCGATTGCGACGTCATCGCGCGTAAGAAGATCGTATCTCGAAACCGGGATCTCTCTCTCTCTGCATTTCGAATTTTCTGATTGAAATCTTGGAAGCGACTAAAAGAACTTGACTAAAAGACTAAAAGACTTTGCTAGAAAACGTCGTCGTCCTTCGTGATCCTCTCCGACTCTCGAACGAATTATATGTATATTCGGATAATTCGACCCCGCATCGTCAAATTCCGCGTGCGATCGTATACGAAATGATTCGCGCACCTAAGAGAGGTCCTTGAAAAAAGTCGATCTTATACCAAAGGTCTTATTTCGATTTCGTGTTTCCGAAGATCTCACGCGTGGTATTATAGTAGACGAGGTTGATTGGAATCTTGAATTCCGGTAAAAAATCAGCGAGGTGAAAATGCTCGGTACAATAACTTCTAGTTCACAAAGAAGCGCAAGAGGAAGTGAAGCCAGTAAAGCACAAAGGAAAAATAGTGGACGTTTGCACGCGAGACGAAATAACGAGAAGAAAGACGGATCTAACATAAACGCACCGTTAGTCGTATGTTACTTCTCGTTCGATGTTGTTTCTGCGTTTCTAGCGCTACTCTCTTACCCTCTCTCTCTCTCTGTTTTTCTCTCTTTAGTAGTTTCTTAATGGTCATTACTTTTCATTCTGTCAAACCACTGCGAGAACATTTAAATCGAAGAAAATCGAGATGAAACTGTTTTGCGACCACCATTTTGCTTCAATATAGAATGCAATTATTCGGTTGATTGAATACTACGTAGTTGAGAGAGAGAGAGAGAGAGAAACTACATACGCATGTACAACAGCTTTGTTTCGTCTCGTTCAGTACTCTTTTCCGATTGCTTTTGTGCGCGAATCAGAATTATTCGGCCGTTAAAACGAAAAATTATTTCCATTTTTCATTCGGATTCCCCAATAACCGCGAATATTGTTGCACAAGTTATTGTGCCAGTTTTGTCGCGCGAATTTTCTCAGCGAAAATTATACACACTTCTCTTGCGCGCGCGTTAGTTAATAAACGAAGAGAGAACTTGCGACATAATTATTCGAGTTTTCGATATCGAAATCTACAACGTTAATTCCACTTCAGAAGCGACGACAATTCGAATAGAAACTTTCGTGACTTTTCAAAGCGCGAAGAGAGAGACAGAGAGAGAGAGCCCGATTTCGCGCGGCACGAAAAGTTGTATCATCCTGCAAACGTTCTCGTTAGCATTGAGTCAGGAAGCGTTTCTTAACTTATCACTCGCACCACGCAGGAAACTTGCCGAGATATTCCACGATCACACATACGTTAAAAGGCACATGCTATAATCACATACGTCAAAATTTTCTCTGTAACAAACACAAATAAAGTGCTCGTTTTAAAAGAAGAATAAAAGCTGTGACAACAAACGCTCAACACTTCTGTGTTGCGCCTGTCGAAATTCCACGGAGTTCCGTTAACTGTTGAAGAAACTGTTCTTACTGGAAGTAGAGTGAAACGGACTTTACTCCCGTCGCGCGAGTTTTATTGCTGGACCTACGTGATCTCGAAATCTAAGAATAAACGATGAACCGAGTTTTTCAACTAGAGCTGCGGTCTCTATTGAAGTTATAGAGCGACGACAATAATGATTTGGCACAAAACCGATATAAAAGACTATCGTTATTTCTATATAGTTTATATATATTTAGTATATGATTTTTAACGTAATAAGTACTACAGTAATCGACACGATTACATCATGTTCGAAAAATATTTTCAAAAAAAGAAAGTAAATTTTATATAATCGTGTAATTTGTGTTAACGTTTTCCCACTAAACTTGTCTGTCTTTAATAAAAGTAATTAATAAAGAATATAAAAAAAACAAAAACTACTTTAAAAATTCAATAATTCGATGACGCTTTTATGTTATTGCGAGAAAGAAGCGCGGACGTATACGTGATGTAATGAGAATTCTATGGTTAAATGAACGTGTTCGCCACACACCGCGATTCACAGAAATTTTTGCGAGCATTACGAGGCGACGATCGATCATAACACGCTTATATGACCCGGAAAAAGCGTAAAGACGCGTATCGTGGAGAAGCGAAATGGGCAATCGATTTCCATAATACAACGATTCCGGTGCATTCGATGGACATTCGGGTGTATATCGACAAACGAAGCGTGATCTAAAAGATAAAGAATCGACCGAATTAATGTATACCATAAACTGAAGATTCCATGAAATTTTGCCATCGCTCTTCTTTGAGCCTCGAAATTTATAGGGATGAAGCAAAAAAATCTATTATATACAAAAAAACTCAATCGTATAAACGCGCAATCTTTTAATCGGATGTGAATTTTGTTCGTTATTTTCCAATGTTTGTGCGCGCGAATCCGCAACACAAAACGAGCTAAAATTCGCGATTGTTCATTCAACGGTATTCTTTTAATCAATATCGATTTCTCTCCGCTCCTCCGTGAGAACATTCGATCGGTACAAAAATTCCACTATTATTAAATAAACATCGCGAGCAACAATATTAAACTTTATCCGTTGAATATAGTCAACTATAATTCCGCTCGCCGGAATTATCGCGCGCACTAACAATCGTGGCGGAATTCTCGCAGCGATTCGTGCGCCACTGTCCGGCGCGATAACCCGCCGCTATAAATTAAGACAGATAGATCCAAAGGCGCGCGTATCGAGAAATCGAATGGACGATAGATTATCATAATACGGCAATTCTGGTGCATACTGCGGCGCGCGCCTCGGCTCGCGTAAAACGCGAATTCATGTACGGTACATGAGCACGCGATTCAAGCCGTCACGATATTTGCCGTCCCCGCTTATTTGTACTGATAACCTGCGCCGAAAGACGCGTGGTGTGCAAGCCACCGCGGATTTCCGTCCGAACGACCCTTATTTAGCATGCAACCGGCGTCCCGCAGAAGGTAAAAGCGATTAAATAAAACAATGTGCATTTCCGAGACGAGACGCGGCGCAATTCGAAATACTAGGTTTTGCAAAGACTCGTATGAACTTCTCAACTATAATTCGCACGCGGTGAACATTATTCTTACACAGTAAAATCAAACAGCGTAATAAAAAAACTCTGTCTTTTTTCTGAATAAAATTATTGCAACAATAAAAAATTATAAAACTGTGTGAAAGAGATAAGACCGTTCATTCATGAAATATGTAACAGAATTTTGCGTCACAAGTAACAGGGAGATTTCCAAGTTTTGCGAGAAGAGTTGGGGAGAAAAAGAGTGAAACGCGTTTCCGCGCGAGGAATGTGCAACGCATGAAACGTTGAATGAAATTTTCGAGGGTTTCCGCATTTTATCGGGTCCGATTTCTGCCGGGAAATCGGCACAGCGGAACGGGTAGCAAATGCAATTCTTAACGTTACGCGGAAATCGTGTGGCGCTGACGCTGAAGTGTACAACTTCCGGTATGGCTTTCTCGACGATGAAGTTGTCAAGGCGACGTCATCGCGGCTTCGCTGGTGAGAAAAATATTCTTGATTTCTTGAGCGTTTTTTCGATATCGGCTCAAATTCAAGATTTGCATTTTGTATCTATTGCGAGAATTTAACATCTATTTAAAATTAGAAAATTCTTTGTTTTTCATATCTTTATGTGTTTAGCCCTCAGCAGTTTTATAATCCATTAATTATTATTGAACACAAATAGAGAATAGATATTTTATCATTTCACACAATTAATAATGTTTAACTACGGAGTTGTTTGCAAATAAAATTTTAGTTTTTTTAAAATAATGAAAAGCACTTTAGAGATGTAAATTAAGTACCATATTCACATTTACACATACGCAAAGTTAAACGAGCGATTTTTATTAGAACTTTTCTTCAATACTACACTTAGAGTATTAAAAAGCTCCACTTCACTCAAAGACTCAATTTATACGAGAAAAGTAAACTCTGTGATGGCCGTAAAAACAATCTCGATAAACAGCCCATTCACTAAAGAAGAATTCCCTCGCCCTCGTTTTCTCCTTCGCGCTCGGCCCTCGGAACATTCGAGCAGGAATGGTGTAATAAATCACCGGATTTTTTCCAATAACTGCTTGCACATCGATAAGAAATGGAATAAAATTCCGCTTGAGAAAGTGCGCGCACAAAATTAATATCCCGCGTATTAATAAATTTTTCCCCATCGAACAAATTTCGTTCGGCGACTAGTATTGCAAAACTCGTTTCTCGTGTAGGAATTTTACGCTGTTCGCTTTTCCGGAAAGGGTGAGAGGAAAGAACGACTTCATTGTACAATGCGAATATTGTACAATGGAATAAAAAATCTACGTAATTCTTTGAAATATTTTATAAATTATATAAAAAAAGTAGACAAATAGATAAAAAAATATCACATCAACTGTGCATTGGTAGACGTTTCAATCGCAATCGAGAAATTGCGATATTTCTGGGATATATTCTTTCCGTTCGTTTTTTTCCCTTCTCTTTTTTATCGCCGCTCGTAAATCGACGACGTCACTGTCAGAAAACACGATGTCGTTCGTGAATTAGTTAATGCTTCAATCGAATCGCCGCCGTCGGGAAAAAAAAGAACGACACGGTCAAATCGACGAGGCCAACGACGATCTCCGACGATCTTTTCGACCATCGCGGTCTTTAATTGCGTCATTCTTGCGCTTACTTTCCACAAAATTCCAACGTCTCGTCCGTCACATTCGCGACTACTTTTCTCTCTCTCTCTCTCTTTCTTTTGAACAAGAGAGTGAATCGAGAATCTCTTACGATTGCTTATTAATTCATAAGAAGTCTTCGCAAACAAAATTTCAAATGCAGATTATCGTCAGCAAGAAAAATGCGCTGTCATTCCTTGCAAAACAAAAAATAAATAAATAATTGTAATATTTTTATAAGTAAAACCATTCGCGTGACTTCTTATTTTTGTGTGTGTTACGTCTGTGTTAAATCTTTTTATTATCTAATCATTGTTTCATTATGAAATGACAAAAAAAAACACTCGTACTTATAAAAGTACCGTGATTTGATCAATAGTGACTATTATGATATTATCAGAAAAACTTCAGTACGACTGCCTCTCCTGGAGAAATACGCCATAATAGCGTACCATCTTTTTCTCTCTTACTCTTACACTCTTGCGCGAGATAAAAAAAACGACGATTCTCGACGTCACTGACGAAAATTGCGATTTCCTCGCTCGGGAAAATGTCTTCCGCCTGATTTCGCGGGGAAATGCGAGCAACGCGACGTGTAACGCGCGCGAGACGAATCCGTGCGCATCGAGAGATTGAATTCCTTGTGGAATAAGTAATCCCGAGACGGACAAAGAGAAAGTCTGGATTGTAAAGGAGAGAAAGGAGAAGGAGAGAAACGGCAAAAGGGAATAGTCGTTTCATAAGCGATGCTGCTGCCTCGAAATCGCACAGACGAACGAGCTTGTTCTCTCGCTTCTTTAGTCGCCTCCTCGTTCACGTGCGCCATTAAAAGCATTTACGTTTGTATATTAAATCGAGTATCGCTGCGAGTGCGAAAACGAAATTTTACGAGATAAGCGTGTGCGTTTGCGTGAATTTTGAGAACTAGAATTGCTTTGAAAATGAATAATTTTGCAAATAATGGAGAGAAAGAGAAAAACATCGGAAAACGAGCAAGAGAAAAGGCTCCAGTAGTAGTGTAAATATTGTGCTGACTCGAGTTTAATCAGAAGAAACCAAATGAGCTTCGGATTAACCTTTAGCAGCAACTTGGCGAAAGGGTTTCTCTATTCCTTTTTAAGAAGAAGATACTCAGGACTATTGTTTCCTACAGATCCTTACAGATCCGACCAAAGGCGGTTTGAATCACTTTTGCAAGTTCGGAGAATTACGATTGACTTATCTTCAATTTGTGCAATTTAATTGACGACAAAAAAATACAAAAATAAAACAAGACCTTCCTTGCGCTACAAACCGATCGATTATTATCGATATGTTCGTTTCTGTAAATTCATTTTTATATAGCGGTAATTAAATAAAAATGAAAAGATTCGTTATCTCTTTTTTTATATTCATTATTATTAAGAATTATTATTTATTACCACTTTACAAAAATTAAAAAAAAAAATACTAAAGAATCGATGTAACACTTTCACATTTGTAAAATGTTTGTTCGCCAATATAAAGTTTATGCAAAAACAAATTAACAAATAAATTTGAAGAAACTTTAATCCTCTTGTTTTATCTGCAATGTATAACCGCAATCAGACAGTAAAATAAATCTTTTTAATGCGCGAGAAAATAACGACGTCGGAATGTGATGCATTTGTTGTAGGCAAACTCGACACGCGCACACACACCATCATCTCTCTCTTGTTCCTAATTGCGCGTCATAAATATCGGCGTCGAACTTCCGCGCGGCTGATTTAAGCAAATGAATTCGCGGTGTAGTGCGCGAGTTCGCGGAAATTAGCATTTTGATGATTCCGGTTTTAAATGTCCATAATTGATTAATCATCGCTAATGCAAAGCGTCAGCTCGCGCGTACGAGAGAGTCGTTATTTCTTTTCTATATAAACTTTGCTGACAATAATGCAGTAACAGAATCTGTTTATTCGACTGATTACGAGCAAAACAAAATAACTCGTTGATTGATGATTTTTCTCAAATAAAAGACAAATATTCTTATAAAGACGCAAATTGCGATCGCGATATATTATATTATATTGATTGTTTTCGCAATAACAGAATTCTTTCTGTTGAATATTGTTTATTTTATGCGTTAAACCTGACGCATTATACGTATGCAAGAATATGTAAAATGACACTTTTGTATCATTAAATCTCGGATCGCGCGCAAGTTTGAAATTTGATTTATCACAAAAAAATATTATATATGTTTATAGCTTTGCAATGAAAACACAACAGTAAAAACATTAAAGGCGAAGCTGTAGCTTTTTCCGAATTTAATCGCGAAAATCCTTTCCAAAACGATATTAATATTCCGGTAAAAACCAAAAGTTTTGATGAAATGTCACAAAAAAATCAGCAGTCAAACATGTATGCATTACCGTGATCACACTTGCGTATAGAAGTACACAGTTTTGAATACACTGTACATGTTATTTAAGCAGCAAACGTCACGCGTCGAGTTATGAGATGTCATTTTGATGCAACCCGGTGGCGCAAACTCGGCGAACACAACTTTGAGAAACATTTGCACGAATTATCAGCAAATATCCGCGGCATCTCGACTTCGCGTGCGCACGCACTGCAAAATTTATGCTTCATAAATAAACTGACAAATAAAATTGGGGAGAAAGAGAGAGAGAGAGAGAGAGAGGAGAAAGTGCGCTTTCTTCTAGCCGCCATTAATTCGCGTATTCACTTTCGAGAGTGCACCAGGGCTCATCCGGCGCACGCGAGATTCTTTCCGCGAGAAGCCGACGCAGAAAACTTTTACCCTTAATCGTGCCGTATCTCGCGCGACTACTTTCACGAACGTGCAACAAATCGGCTTTAAGGTACACCATTATAAAACAGACTTCGTGCTGTATCCAGCTTGCACCACCCTTTTTTCTATCTATATATACATATATATATATATATATATATATATATAGTCTTTTTTTTTTTCTTCTCTCGATTTCTTTTTTGATCTTTCTCTGTGACTTTTAAAATATAAAGCGGTTGAAGTATGTGAAAATAAGATTGCAGATGTCATGCTTGTCAAGAGAAGATTGTCGTCGCTAACTGCGGATCTTAATCGCGCTAACGACGACATCTGCTCGCGAATGAACAGAGCGACGAGCGAGCAAGATCGAGAGATAAGGTAAAATTATTAGGTATCCAGTTTTATCCAGTTACTCAGTTTTTATTCAAGTAGTTTTATCTTGTGCTCTCGCGGGCTCTTTATAATTTTCCAATTTGTGCTCACGTTCTTATCATCCTTGTTCTGTTAATTACAACTAAGTTGAAAGAACATTAATTATTTGATTGATTATATAAATGTGGTTCTTGTTGCTTTGCAGCGATGATCAGTTTTCCGCGATGTGTTTTATATACGACAATGCAAATACATAGCTAAGGTGTACGCATCCTTTTTGATTCTTTATTTATGCGATGAAAATAGATGTACGTGTGCCATTCTCTCTTTCTCTCTCTCTCTCTTCTGCTGTAAGCACGAAATATACGAAAATCTTGAATTTACTTGAAAAAAAGAAATAGGAATTGCATAAAAGAAGTCGGCTTCAAGGAGAAATTAGTTTTGTCAAGTTCTATCTCCGATGCTTATATTGCAGCTGCATCCGCAGAACTGATATAAAACGCGTGTACAGTAGAGTTCAAGATGGCGCGGAGAGGAAAAGGCACAATACAGTTTGCCGTTATGCGAAATGAATTCTAACCGAAATACCCGCTTGTTTAAACGAAAATTAACGGGATGTCCGCCGTTCGCGATATTAATTGCCGATAATACACGATTTATTGTTTAATGATTCCGCGCGAGAATGTATCGCGGTCATACCAGTTGTGCGAATTTAGATCTTCGTACCGCTCTACGTGACTAATACGCGTGATTTTCACGGGAGACCGCGCTATTTTCGACGTCGTTTTCTGGTCCGGATAGATTTATGCGGGTACGTAATGTTAATCGACGCGAGACAATTTTTTTGAAAGAGAGAATCTCTCTTGATACAAGCGTTGTCAACAAAAGGATTCGTATATTTTTTATTGGAAATACATCGCACTTTCTTGAAGCAAATTCTTGAAGAAAATTTATTAATCCAAAATTCTACCTTTATTTATATCAGTCTATAATTTAATTAAAATTATTTTTTTTACGTGTTTTTTATTTTAAATTAAAGAAGTCTTAAATAAAATTTTTTTTAAATAACGTACGCTACTAATCGTTAGCACGATGCGATGCTGAAGAAGAATTAAATGACGTTATTCAGACACGTTCTCTCAAGTACGACCTACTTCTAGTGGTCAAGATTTGAAAGCCCTTCATTTCCAGGTTACGCCGCGAGTGTATTTAAGGAATTTTAGCCGCGCAGAAAATGTTATCAAAATACGCGTTTTTCCACTCGTGATGTTTCACTCGAGAGCATATTTAATTCTGTAGCACTGCAAACTATACCCTATACAAACAAAGCTTGAACATTTTTTCCTGTTTACAACAATACAATGTGTGTATTTAGATATATTTTCTTTCGTATTTTTAATAGACATTGCGTATAATGTAGTAGTATAATTTGTTGAAAAATACATAGTGCATTTTAATAAGAAAGTCTAATAATTTAGGAGAAAAAGAACGCAGCTACGTATTTTTGATAAATATAATAAAATAATTTTTATATTAAAAAAGTGCATATTATCTAATGCTGATGTAATAATATTTTAAAAATTTTGCCTTATTAAAGCAAGTGAAGCAGAAGAAAGCTGTTTACAATATCAACGGTCTCGAAAAAAAAAGTTGAAGAAGATTCCAAAGGAATGTAGGAACGTAAGGGTGGAAAAATAGGGCGCGCGCGAGCTTGCGAGTTATAAATCGTAGATTTCGCGCACGAACGTCGAGATGGAAATGTGTAGTGTTTCCGAGCCTTGCAAAATTTTAAGGGCTTAATTGGCAGCGCCATGTTTCACAAGAGATGAACAGCTTGTTTCTCATTAACACTGATTACTGATGTCCGACCTCGTTGATTTTGGCTGATGATCGCGTTCACTGAATCATCGGTCAGCTAATTCGAAATTAGTTTCGAAAACGCGTCGTTGTTGTATTTCGATTGGAAGTTACATGCGATAAAAATTAAACATCGATTTTAAATAAACAGAGATATTTTTAAACATGTCAGTTTTAAATTTATTTGTATTTTATATGGATTTTCTTTTACAATATTATGATATTTTTGAACCATTAATCTTTGAACAAGTTGCTGCGTTAGAATTTTGAAATTTTGTCTTGAAAAACGTAGAAAATGTTCACGAGAGAAAGAGCAATAACACGAGCAAAGTTTTCGCGCCCTATGTGACAGCCTATTGTAATCGTCATCGATTCCGCAACATGGAACTTTTGAAGCTACGCGTGAGATATTTCTCACCGGAAACTCCAAAAGTCGAGTTCTGCCGCGTATTCGATTGTCGCTTCGAAATCGGGTTTACATAATTTCTTGGATTTTCTAGTACGACGAGCGTCTATCGTTGCAACCTAACCCAACATTGCTGAGATTTGATTCTTAAATTAGTGTGTTTGAATGGCTTACATATGACAGATAACAACATCAAATTTTAGTAAAGTTGCCGAATATAAGAGACTTATTTTAAAAAGTTACAGCTTTGATGTATAACAAGTTTCTTTTGTATGAAAGCCGATTGTGTCACAAAAAAATCATTATTTAAGTGTCTTGAAAATTTAATCAGATGTCTTTTTATTGTCCTCTATCCTTTCAATGTGATATTATTATGTTATATCATTATATTTTAACGATCTTGAAAGTTTTTTTGTACATCGAAAACGAGGCTACACAGATAAGTTTGCCTACAACGAGAGAACTGTGTATAAAAAGAGAGATAGTGAAAAGCGATTAAAATAGTGTAGGGTACAGCACAAAAGAGAGTCTCCGATCTAAAGGGGAGAGAGTAAAGTCCCATATTAAATATTATACTTGCAACGTGCTTCGGTTAAAAAACATTCTAAATTCGGCCTATTGCTCTACGCGTTATTCACATTATTGTGTAAACATCTTATTATTGTCGCTACTCGAATTTTAATTATCATCGACGCGCGTTATCATTTGCGTTCTCGTAGTCTTTCTCAGACACCAAATCTCTCTCTCTTTTTCTCGCAACCTCGTCTGTAGCGCTATAGAGATTGCAATAAATCGATACCCGTTCCAATAACGATTGACAACGCGACCACAGCCGCGTAACACGCATCGGCCTCGATTTAAATGACAAAGGGGATTAATCGTCTGACTCGTCCGAGTTTTCATCACACTCCCCGCGTGTTTGCAGTTTGCTCAACCACCATGGCCGCGCCGATCATCTTTTTCATTTTCGAAATCGACTCGCTGCTTCCATCGTACGATTTTTCTGGTTTTCTTCGCGATCAGATACACATGCCTTGTTTTTTCGAATTTTCTTTTATAGTGTGACGCGAAAACACATCTTCCTTGTTTTTCTCCGCGTTCTCTTTTGTCGTACTTTTTGACGAACTCTCGCAAACAGCTCGTCATCGCCATCGTGGCCAATCGATCGCTGCTTCGAGTGATAAACGCGACCGGCTCTGTCGATGTCGGACCGTTCCTCTTTCGCGATCTATCACCCTCAGCGGGCGTCGTAAAATTTGACAGAAACAACATTTCTGATGATGATTGCAACGATGTTAAAGGAATTACTTTAGTGTTCGTAACAGTTACAGCGTTTTCGTAGATATATCAGCATTTTTTTTCAGTCAGTTTTTACTTCTATATTAATTGAAATATAAAATATTATTATATCAATTTATGGAATATGAAAGTTTCGTATATTTATATCAAAATTCTGACACAATTATAATGTTACGGATAATTGTTTTTATTCATTATTGTAGCGTATTTACATTTTTTAATTACATTTATATGTTATATTAGCTATTACTTTATTTTTTAGATAATTTTTTACAATAAATTCCTTCGAAAACACAAACATGTGAATGCTCTCAAATACATATTACATATACTACGTAACGTTGCACATTTTTCTTATGTTAGCAGACTGGAGTGCAACGTCGTAGCAATATATTAAACTTCGCAAATTCGCGTTAAACTGAAAACTCGCGTTCTCAACTCCACCTCTTTCGTGTATAGGAATCCCATCCCGCTAATTGTCTCTTTTAACATCTTAATCTCTTGCTCTTTCTTGATTTTTTCAGTAGATAAATTGCAAATAAACGTAAAAATATAAAATTTCGTAAAACTTAAAAAGTTAATAATTTTCCGACAAGATACGTTCCAGATTACCGAGGGAAATCACAATCGGAACGCGTCTTCGTATCAGGATTCTTTTCAGGATTCGCGCGGCGATCTTTGTGAGCGGAAATCTCAAAACATTATCACGGTCTTACATACTACACGAGCAAATTTCTCAAACACGGCGATCGACTCAAGTTGTTTCTGCGCGCGCGCGCGCATGCTCGGCAAGTAATTTTACTCCGACGTTACGGTTGTCTGTAGAAGAAAGGACAAAGTTACTTCCTGATAGGCTGCGGCAGTTTCACCGACCGACGGGCTTCTTCCGCACGAAAAGCTCATTCGAATCGAGTCGGGCGTTATTCAAACGGATAGAGTTTCGTCGAACCGCGAATATATTCGTCGGCGTGCGGAATATTTAGATCCTTTCCTTCGAGTTTTATTCTTTCGCTCTCTCGCTCACGACGCGTCGGCGTTTGTATTTTCTTATTCTACTGATCCGACGCACACCACGTTTATTTTATCGCAAATTAACACCGTTATTACTCGCGACAGTAACTTAACTCGCGTTAAGTGAGAGCCGCGTTATTATCGGACCGTGAATTTTACTACGCAAGAGTAAGAAGAAAGGTTTCACTCGATATTGTATAAATATTATCGTTAACGTGACGCGACGTGGATGAATAAATATTAGTATCAATAGAAAAACTTTCTAATTAGATCTCTTATTTATTATTGCGTAGTAAATTAATTATTGCAAATGGCGCGAAGTTGGGGACAAAATTCACGTTTAAATCGGCCACAATTTGGGCTGTAAAGTTGAGTTTCTAAAATATATAACCGACTTCTCGACCAGCGGTCATTTTGAGAGGCACGGAGGAACTCTGAAATTCCCGGTAGAACCACGAGCCTCGAGCGGGAAGAGCTGCGGCGTACCACCGGTTCGATCCTGGGATACAGTTCGCCTCAACGAGCTACTCGTGTTGTAACCAAAACAGTTTGACATTGACCGTCGCGTGCAATCGTTCAGCTGTCGTAAAATACTTGGAGCAGAAAAACAGCGTTATAATACTATCAATATATATGTATGATATATGTATGATAAATATGACAATATTTGTCATATTTATGTTCAGCAAATATTTACAGCTTCTAAAGTACGGAATAAAAAGAATCTAGATGTATTTACTCTTCAACCAAATAAAGTAATCGTCTCGAAAATTGCGTTTATTGTAGCGCAAGACACCCGCAATGCAGCTCATCCCAAACAGAATAAACAATATTATATTGCAGAACGACGCGAGTCAAGAAGAGTTAAGATTTCGACGAGTCAGTTAGAGATTAGAATCTTATTGTTAATGAGTACGAACTCATATTGTTGCTAGAAAAATTCCAGCAATCAAGTCAGCTTTACGATCTTCCGTCGAGAGGATCCTAACTTTATTACGAACAAGTCAAACAATATCGCCGTAATTCGTGTGTCATAACTTTAAGGGAGATTGATCCCTCGCTTCGTCGCAGCAAATTCATTTTCCGAGATTCTTGGCAAAGACACGCAGGCTAGTTGCCGGTTGTGTTTTTCGCATCAACAAATTGCATTATAAGGCGTCGATGAGCTCACGAGAAGAGCGTGCTACTTTCTTTGCCGTGACATCCCTTTAAACGGCGACGGGTTACATTGGCCGCGAACAAATCGATTTTCCGCTTCCGCTCGCTATCAGTGTCACCCAGGCTCGAAGGCATTCGCGAATGATATTAACCTTAGCCGCGTTCTATCGGAAAGTATCGGCTCCTTTCCTCAGCTATGTCTGATAATAGAAACTGATATCGAAATAATTATACAGCAATTATCTTCGCATTATTTAACTTAACTTCTCGCATTGAAAAATACTGAAAATCAAATTTATGGGACTTTTTCTCAAATTTATGGGACGATTTTTTTGTACATTGCGCGCGTCAAACATTTGCGATTTGATAATGATTTTTTAATTCTTTTAATTTTTAAAAATTTGTTTTGCTTAAATATTATACATATATATGTATATATAATTTTATATGTTACATATATTTATATAATTTTCTTTACTGTTTTCTTTACTGAGAAAAAAAATTCTTAAAAATAAACTTCAATAATCTTTCCTCTTGAAATAATACAGTAGTAAAGGAATGGCCAATAAGAGAATAAACCAGATCTTCGGGTCAGTTAAC